>QXTE01000931.1:43242-54363 GCA_003942145.1 Platysternon megacephalum
CTTTAGCCAGCTGAAGACAAAATGGAGGGGTCTCCCACAGGTTTAAATAGACTGTCTCTTGTGGGTGGAGACCCCCTCCTCTCCCTCTGTAGAATCCAGTCACAGAATGGAGATTCGGAATCACATGGGCAGGTCACATGCCCATGCATGACTCAGGACTGCAGGTAGCAGCCATTACCCACATGCTGCCTTGAACGTCCTCAGGTAGACTTCTAATGTGGATTGGAATCTTCCAAGCTCTTTTGTCTGTTAAGTGCCCCCTGACTGAACACCTAATTTGCACATTCCTTTCCCAAGAAGTCATCAAATGTTCTAACTGAGGCCCCTTAGAAATCAAGCAATCATACAGCCAATGTTCATAACTTTGAACACACAAATGGTGCCTGCATACAACTAGGGTGAACATAACCAGTAGATCACAACCTTTACATAGATGTGTTACATGGCCTATGTAGCAAAACCCTATTCCAGTTATATTATACATACATTTATGAGCCCCTTTATGGGGTACACTGTCACACTGCTCTCACTGACACATGGCATAAATCAGAATGACTCCAGATTTTACTTTGGGATGACTTGTCCTCACCTTCCAAGGTCTTCACATTGTCGCCCTAGTCTACATCTCTTCTCTCCTCTGTCCTTCACCCCATCTCCCTCCCTGTTCTCTTTTTACCATCCCTATTTTCTCCAACCATGGTTGGCTTGCACCTCCTTTTCATGCGAGCTCCTGCCCACAGAAAACTCTCCTACTTCTTGTCTATCTCCCCTTCCTCCTAAACACCCACTTCCCTGGTGACGCCTCAGTCCTTCACTCCATGCCTTCTTCTCCTATCTCAACCAATTTACCACATGTTGTATTTGTCCCACATTCTACAGGCCACTATCCTCCGATCCCACTGAAGAGTGCCAAAAGAAACTACACCATCTGCTCAAGAAACCCCCTGCTATAGCACAAGAACAAATCTACTCGGACACACCCCCAGAGCCCCAACCAGGTGTATTCTATCTGCTACCCAAGATCCATAAACCTGGAAACCCTGGACGCCTCATCATCTCCGGCATTGGCACTCTTACAGCAGGATTGTCTGGCTATTTGGACTCTCTCCCCAGACCCTACGCTACCAGCACTCCTAGCTATCTTCGAGACACCAACGACTTCCTGAGGAAACTATAATGCACTGGTGATCTTCCTGAAAACACCATCCTGGCCACCATGGATGTAGAAGCTCTTTACACCAATATTCCACATGAGAATGGACTACAAGCTGTCAAGAACAGTATCCCTGATGAGGCCACGGCACACCAAGTGGCTGAGCTTTGTGACTCTGTTCTCACCCACAACCATTTCAGATTTGGGGAAAACTTATACCTTCAAGTCAGCGGCACCTGTATGGGTACCCGCATGGCCCCACAGTATGCCAACATTTTTATGGCTGACTTAGAACAACGCTTCCTCAGCTCTCGTCCCCTAGTGCCCCTCCTCCACTTGCACTACATTGATGACATCTTCATCATATGGACCCACGGGAAGGAGGACCTTGAAGAATTCCACTTGGATTTTAACAATTTCCACCCCATCAACCTCAGCCTGGACCAGTCCACACAAGAGATCCACTTCCTGGACACTACAGTGCAAATAAGTGATGGTCACATAAACACCACCCTATACCGGAAACCTACTGACCGCTATACTTACCTACATGCCTCCAGCTTCCATCCAGTACACATCACACGATCCATTGTCTACAGCCAGGCCCTAAGATACAACTGAATTTGCTTCAATCCCTCAGACAGAGACAAATAACTACAACATCTTTATCAAGCATTCTTAAAACTACAATACCCACCTGGGGAAGTGAGGAAACAGATTGACAGAGCGAGACCGGTACCCAGAAGTCACCTACTACAGGACAGGCCCAAAAAGGAAAATAACAGAACACCACTGGCCATCACATACAGCCCCCAGCTAAAAACTCTCCAGCACGTCATCAACGATCTACAACCTATCCTGGAAAACGATCCCTCACTCTCACAGACCTTGGGAGGCAGACCAGTCCTCGCTTACAGACAGCCCCCCAACCTGAAGCAAATACTCACCAGCAACTACACACCACACCACAGAAATACTAACCCAGGAACCAATTCCTGTAACAAACCTTGTTGACTACTCTGTCCCCATATCTACTCTAGCGACACCATCAGAGGACCCAACCACATCAGCCACACCATCAGGGACTCATTCACCTGCACATCTACTAATGTGATATATGCCATCATGTGCCAGCAATGCCCCTCTGCCATGTACACTGGCCAAACCGGACAGTCTCTACATAAAAGAATAAATGGACACAAATCAGACATCAGGAATGCTAACATACAAAAGCCTGTAGGAGAACACTTCAATCTCCCTGGAAATTCTATAACAGATTTAAACGTAGCCATACTTGAACAAAAAAACTTCAGAAACAGACTTTAAAGAGAAACTGCAGAACTAAACTTCATTTGCAAATTTAACACCATTAATTTGGACTTGAACAGGGACTGGGAGTGGATGGCTCACTACAAAAGCAACTTTACCTCTCCTGGAATTGACACCTCCTCATCAGTTATTGGGAGTGAACTACATCCACCCTGACTGTATGGGCCCTGCCAACACTGGTTCTCCACTTGTGAGGTAACTCCCTTCTCTTCATGTGTCAGTATAATAATGCCTGCATCCGTAATTCTCACTCCATGCATCTGAAGAAGTGGGTTTTTTACCCACAAAAGCTTATGCCCAAATAAATCTGTTAGTCTTTAAGTTGCCACCGGACTCCTTTTAAAAGATCAATTAAACCTCCAGGATGAAGATCGTAGCTGACAACTTCATTGTTCTGGGACAATAAGGGTAAAGTTTGCCTGTGCAGGAGATGGTGCTTTACTGGTGAGCAGTTCGAGACTGGGGAATAAACTCCCTCAGGAACAAAGGACCGTGACAAACCTCACCACTTCCTCCCCAAGTGCAAGGCGCGTTTCTCTGACCTGTTGTCTCTAACACACACACATATATCTATATGGCAATGTGTGTGCACATTTATATCTTTTAAAAGTAAATCCAATACAAAACCTTCCCCTGTGCGCGTATCTCCTCCTGGGGATAGGATGAGAGAGTTGGTCAAGTTACTTAGTGTGTTGCTGGAAGTTGCTCAAATACTACATGGATGTGCATGTTATAAGAATTTGTAAGAGGGTGGCTTGTCCTTTAAGGCCAGTGGGCCAGCCAACCGTGATTACTAAGGAGGCATACCTGAGCCGGAATCACCTCATTCCCCTATAAGAACAGGTGGAGGAAGATGGGAGGCTGGCCCTGCAGAGAGAGTTCTCAGGGAGAACAGAAGAGAATCAAGAGGCTGATGGGAGCAAATAGACTCCAGCAGGGAAACTTGAAATTTGGGGAGCATGACTACAGACAGGAAAGACCTCGGAGTGACCTGGAATGGAGAAAAATGGATGGACTTGAAAACTTTATTTTGCATGTTTGCTAATTTAATAATCCAGACCCTAAGGAGGCCAGTTGTTATTCAGTTTGTCTTGTGAGCTATTGAGGAGCCCAAGAGGGGAAGCTGAGGCAGACCACCTGCAGCGCAACCTTTGCCGTGAGGGGACATTAGGGAGTTGGCCAAACTGTAAACAAACCTGTGTAGAATAGAATAAAATCTCTGTCCATGAGAATGTGGAGGACTTACCATGATGAGCCCCTGTTTGTTTTGCAGCAGGGTGAGTGTGATCCCATACACCTTAATGGACACCAGCTTGGCCACGGACATGTTCCTGGTGCCCCAATCTTCTTTCTCTACGCTGATAGTGAATGGTGTAAGGTGACTGGCATCGGTGCAGGTCTTGGCCAGGACGTAGGTGCAGGTGCCTTGGAAGTCAAAGGGGACCCCATCGAAAGAGAGGTAGTGGGGATGGCCAGAGGCAGAACAGGTCGCAGATCCAAATGGGTGGCATTTCTGGATGCCGTCCACCACCCCACATCCCTCACCAGCACCGCAGGAGAATGCCTTACACACAACCTCCCCACCAGCCTGACACATGCACTGCTCCTTGCATGAACCGCTTGGGTGGAAGGTCTCCGCAGCCTGGTAGTAAAGTCCCCTGTGGAGGCATCCACACTGGGAAATGGGGACGCAGCGGTCACCACTGAGAACAAAGCCCTCGTCACACACGCAGCCTTCCTTACACTGGGTCGTGCATTGCACCGGGGCATAGAGGTTGCTGCATGTCACATCGCAGCTGCTGCTGCAGAATTCGTAGTGACTGTTCGGGGGACAGGACGGAGCTGTAATTAGAACAAAGAGTTAGCTCACATAGTGCATTAGCAATGTGCGCAATGAACCATCATAGAACATGCAATTTCATTCAAGCTCCTACTTTTCTATTTCCTTGGTTTGGTTAATTAATAAAAGGCACCATCTGTAATGGGGTCCCAGGTCTGATGAACTGGCTGCCTCACAGAGGCCAGGAGATGGGATACAGACAATCTCTCTCTTATGATGGCTTCTAATTCGGTTTATTGTTTCATTGTTTCACTACTAGCTTTTTGTTTTGAATCCTGGTCAGTAGCGGTTAAAATTCATTCCCATCTGATGGCTTGTGTGGGATGAGTTGGTGGGTTCCCAGCTCAGTTCCTAATGAACAAACATCCCAATTAGTAGCCACCCTGAGTCCCAGCTCTGATTATGTCCCAGTCTCAGAAGGGAAGGCAAGGATTGGACTGGCCATGGAGAGCAAACTACATCCCTAGCAGTGTTTCCCTAGCCCAGAGTGCAGCTGCCAAGGCCACTATGCATCCGAAGAAGTGGGGATTCACCCACGAAAGCTCATGCTGCAAAACGTCTGTTAGTCTATAAGGTGCCACAGGATTCTTTGCTGCTTTTACAGATCCAGACTAACACGGCTCCCCCTCTGATACAAGGCCACTATGAGTGCTGAACCCAGCCTGCTGAGAGAGACCTTCGTCTGTTAAAAATGTTCTGCAGTGTTTAGATCCACATCTACCAGCCAACAATATAATAATAATAAATGGAGATATACCTATCTCATAGAGCTGGAAGGGACCCCCAAGGGTCATCGAGTCCAGCCCCCTGCCTTCACTAGCAGGAGCAATTTTGCCCCAGATCCCTAAGTGGCCCCCTCAAGGATTGAACTCACAACGCTGGGTTTAACAAGCCAATGCTCAAACCACTGAGCTACCCCTCCCCCCAAGAATTAACAATCCCCACAGGGCAGGCAGCGGTGAACACGGGGGACTCACAGCAGAATTTCGTAGTCCTCCAGGGACGCACCATAGCTCCAGCTTCTTTACATGCCTCAGCATAGCCAGCAACGGCCTGGCAGACGTTACTTTCACGCGCACTGAGGACGCAATAGCCGTACACGCAGTCTGTGAAGTATCCATGGGGGTCCACTTTGCTGTGACATCCTCTGAAAGGGCCACTCTTGTGGAGGATGATCCCACACTGCCCCCTGCTAACTCGTTGTTCTTTTTCAATAGCCTCTACACTTGCGCATGGTGGTATCGTTACTGCAGAGCATCCTGGGAGGTCGCCCAGCTTNTGGCATAGGTAACGCTGAGACCAAAGTCTGTCTGGATCACTGTGGCCCAGCCCTTTCTATACATAGTGATTTTCTTATCATCGAGGTTGAAGGGAAGGGTAATCAGGAAACTGTTCACCTNACCAAAGTCTGCCTGGATCACTGTGGCCCAGCCATTTCTATACACAGTGATTTTCTTATCATCGAGGTTGAAGGGAAGGGTAATCAGGAAACTGTTCACCTGTAAAAGCAAGACACATGGGACATGAAACATCGCTCACCTCTGGTGGAACCTCTGGCTCCAGCACAGAGGTCTGGCCCATCTACTGCTGCTGAAATCTTCATCCAGGCTGACCTGCTCCCTCCTTTACGGCCCGCCTGAATCCCAGCTCCCCAGACTGGGTAGGATCCTCCAACCAGACTTTCCTTTTTTCTGACACTGGCTATTGCTGTTCCCTCCTCTGTGAGCCCCAGCTCTCCAAGTTCCCACATATGCTGGATACTATTGACACCTTCTCACAGAGACGAAGTGTAACCACATCACTCCAACCTTTAAGGTTCTCCACTGGCTCCCCATTCACATAAGAATCCAGTTAATATTTGACCTGTTTTTTAAAATCCTTCCGTGCACTTTCCGCAACCGACTTCTGATTTTACAGGCGACTGTCCAAAAATATTTTAGAGACTAGATGTGATTTCTGAAACTCACCATGATTTTCCCAGGGAATTGATTGCTGACCCTGATGTCGGTCTCATAGACCTTGATCTGCACAGGAGCGGTATTGTTTTCCTGGAAGTAAACCTCAAAGTCCACCAGTCCCTCCGCCTTCTTGCACAGAGCCGTGAGCTGGTAGTGGCAGGTGCCTTGAAAGTCGTATCTCTGTCCATCAAAGGTGGTGTAGTGCAGATTCCTTGTCACAGAGCAGGTGGCGTAGCTGGAGGGGTAACAGCCGCGTACGCCGTTCACTAGCCCGCACCTCTCCGAGTGTTTGCATGTAGCAGCCACGCATTCGACTTGCCTAGTGGCTGCGTTGCACATGCACCATGTCCCACATGCCTCGTCGACCCAGAAGCTCTCGTTGGGGGCATAGGGGTGCCCCTCGAACAGGCACCCACAGCCGCCCTTGGGGATGCGTTTGCCCTGGCTCAGCACAAAACCATCCTTGCACTGGCAGCTTTCCACGCAGGGGTCTTGGCAGCTGCTGGGGGCTGACTGGTCCACACACGTGGCTGGGCAGGCTGTTCCACAGAGCTGGTACTGGCTGTTCTCCAGGGGGCACTCCATGGCTGGGGAGTGAAGGACCCACAGATTTAGCAGAAGGTTCTCTCCATGCAAAAGCAGTATTTAAAATAGACAGAAAGGGACGTATCTTGTGGGGCTCTGAGAGCCCTCGAATCCCCGTGACCTCAACATTGGCCGAGGGTGCTCATCATGTTGCAGAAGGTGCTTAGCCCCTTACAGGATCAGGCCCACAGTTGGAAGAGTGACTTAAAAACTGGCATAATTTTACCTCAGCCATCCATGTGTTATCAGTGGACGTTAGATACTCAAAGTGATGAAGGGGGGATTGTACGTACTATTTTTATAACCTCTATGTGTGCCTCAGTTTTCCCATATGCCATCTTTGTTACCCAGTGTGTCCAAAATGACTGTTTGCTCCCAGGGCAAGCTAAGGCCATGTCTACATGAGCACTTACGTCAACAACACTTTTGTCACTTGGGTGTGAAAAAACACACCCCTGAGCGACACAAGTTTTGCTGACATAAGCACTTTTGTGCAGAGCGCTATGTTGGGACAGGTGATGCTCTCCTGCCAACAAAGCTACCGCTGCTCGTTGAGCTGGTTTTATTATGTTGACGGAGAGCTCTCGCCCATCAGCATAACGCGGCTACACGAGCGATCTTACAGCGGCACAGGTGTATCAGTACAGCTCTGCCGCTCTAAGCTTGCTAGTGTAGACATGGCCTAAGAAACATCGGTATGAATGTTGCCTAGTTGTCTCAGCTGGATGGGTCATTAAAAAGGACTGGCCGAGAGGGACCCCATATCAGTGGAGAATCCAGAAGATAATGGCAAATGCAGTCACAAGGACATTGACACCTAGTAATAAACGATGGGTGGATTTCCTGGCCTCTCAGCAGGGATGTGGAGCAAAAATCCCCCAGCTCGAGAACAAAGGACTGGGAAACGTGATGTGGGGAAATAAGGGTTGGCTGCTGGCAGGAGTCAGGGCTCTCACCTGGAGTCTGACCAAAGAGCTCAGACTGAGACCTGGTCTACACTACAGAGTTAGACTGATGTAGGGCAGCTTATGTCAACCTAATTCTGTAGGAGTCTACACTAAAATGTAGCTCCCACCTCTGTAGCTCGCCCACTACACTGACTTAATAACTCCACCTCTGCGAAAGGCATAGCGCTTAGGTCAATGTAGTTAGGTTGATGTAGATGTAGGTGTAGATGTAGACAATGCACTGATTACATTGACAGTTGCTGCCTTTCAGAAGCCATCCCACAATGCCCCACACTGACAGTTAAATTGGTGCAAGAGCTCCTGGGGAGGACGTGCACCGCTGACACAAGGAGCAGAGTGTGGACATGTAAAACCAATTCAATTACTGCTGTGGCTGTACATCACATAACTGAGGGCAAATCTAGACTACAAAACTACACAGGCACCTTAGCAATACCATGGACAGACAAGTACTGTAGGTACAATAGAATCCAGGAGTTCTGATTTCCCAATCACTGCTCAGTCCCAAATCACTTGATCATACTCCCTCCTAAATAGGGCTTCCGGGTGTCCGGTTTTCGACCAGAAAACCCAGTCAAAAAGAGACCCTGGCGGCTCCGGTCAGCACTGCTGACTGAGCCATTAAAATTCTGGTTGGTGGCGCAGCGGGGCAGGTAGGCTCTCTACCCAGCTCCATGAAGCTCCTGGGAAGCAGTAACATGTCGCTTTGGCTCTGGGGTATCTGTGCAATGCCCCCATACCGAGTGCCGGCTCCACAGCTCCCATTGGCCGGGAACGGCCATTGGGAGCTGCGGGGGCGGCACCTAGGGACGGGAGCAGAGGCACAGAGCCCCATGCCTGCCTCCAAGCAGGAGGGACATATCGCTGCTTCCCAGGAGCTGCCTGAGATAAGCACCACCCAGAGCCCGCACCCCGCATCCCCTCCTGTGCCCCAACCCCCTGCTCCAGCCCTGAGCCCCCTCCGGCACCCAGACTCCCTCCCATATCCCACAACCTGCACCCCATCCGACACCCACACTCCCATCTCAAGCCCAGAGCCCCCTCCCGCACTCTGAACCCCTCAGTCCCAGCCCAGAGCCCCCTCCTGCACCCCAAACCCCTCATCCCAGGGCCCAGCCCAGAGCCCACACCCCCAGCAGCAGCCCTCACCCTCTCCTGCACTACAACCCCCTCTCCAGCCGAAAGCCCCCTCCCGCACCCTGAAAACTTAATTTCTGGCCCCACCCTGGTGCCCTTACCCCAGCCCAGAGCCCTTACCCCCTCCCGCTCCTGCACTCCAACCCCCTGCCCCAGGCCAGTGAAAATGAGCGACTGAGCAAGGGTTGGAGGGGAGAGCAAGGAGAGCGAGTGACGTTGGGAGGGGGGAATGGAGTGAGCAGGGGGTGGGGCCTCGGAGAAGGGGCTGGGCAGGGGGCGGGGCAAGGGTGTTTGGTTTTCTGTGATTAGAAAGTTGGCAACCCTACTCCCAAAACCGGGGCTAGAACTCAAGAGTCTAACCAGCAGACCGTAGACCTTGGCATACAAATCTGTACTCACGGCATCTGGCCAGCTGCCTCCATTCCCCAATCCTGACCCCCTCCAGCTGGCAGGCGTCCGCGTAGGCCTTCAGGGCCTCACACAGGGCCTTCCGGTAGCCGTCGTTGTGGCACAGATCGTACACGCAGTTGTCCAAGTAGACTGTAGGATCCACCTTGCTGTGGCACTGGCTGAAGGGCCCATCTGAGACCTTGGCTATCAGGCCGCACGAGGCCTCCTCCTTGTACTTTCTGGCTATGCTGGCGGCACAGGGTCTGCAACCTCCAATGCAATCGTGCCAGCAAAACTGATCATCTTCCACTGCCCAGCTTTTCCCCAGGGCGGCGACACTGGGAGCCAGGTCCCCGTCCGGGGTCCGGAAGTCATCGGCGGGGTCCCCGTTATAGTTGCCGCACAGGCCGCACAGGCTGCCGGAGAAGTCATTAGGGACGGTGACCCTCAGGTGGTTGTTCCAGTCATAGGACATGCTGAGGTTGAAGTTGGTGCGGAGGACGAGGGAGGTGCCGCTCTGATAGAGCCGAAGGGCCCCGTTGTTGAGGGAGATGGGTAAGTGGGCCCTGGTGTTATTCACCTTCCCAGTGAGAAAGAAAGGGCAAAGGTCACAATCGAGTGCACAGGTCTGTCATTTACATACTGAGCTCTTGTCAGATATAATTTTTCACTAGTATTTGCCTATTCTTCAAAATCCAAATGTTTTCAGGAGATGGTTCCTTTTCAATGACGTTTTGATGGAAACCAAGCAGATTTCAAAGACTGACCTGGAGCCAGGACTCCATTCCCCTTCCTAGAAAATTTAGTAATTTTTGGTTTTCATTCAATATTGGAATGAAGCTAATTTTCAAATAACTGAAATCCTCTCCAAAATGGAATTAACTTTCTCCAGCCAGCTCTGTATGATGCTATAATTTAATATTGGTTCAGATTTGGGTCCAGATTCATTGAAAATTATGAGTTGGTTCCATTGCTATTTATTGGAATTTTTCCAATCAATTCCAATATTGGACCCGTGATTTCAGTATAGCCCATTGTAGATGAAAGGGCTGGAGATAAGAATTGCTGGCAGCTGCTGTAAATGACAGGGACTGCATGGGTTAGAGCTGTTAGGGAGCGGCTGTACTGGGAGAGGGGGCTACGTTGGTGAGAGCTGTTAGCAGTATCACTTGAGGGGCGAGAGGTCTCAAGGAACTGACTACAATGTTCTGGGGCTCCTGAGGTACCTCAGGTTGGAGATGGCTCTGTAAGTACAAAGGCCCTGAGCTGCCTAGATGTGCCTCAGAGTTTCCCCATATCTTAGAGCTCAGGCACTGTCATCCTGAATCCAGGAGTGGGGATTCTCCTCAGGTGGGATCTCAGAGGAATCCCTGTTACATTAGAAACTGCTGGGGAATTTGCGGAAGGATGGACTCAGTGGAGCTGGGATTTGCCCTGCTCCTGCATGACATGCTGTGGGATATGTAATGACTAAATGCACCGATCTGCACTTTATCTGGTGTGTAGATCCTATGTGCTTGTGACAGAGCTGACAGCTCCCCACACTGAACCACCCAACCTGCTCCCCTCAGCACAGCACCCTCTAGCGCCAGATTGGGATCAGTGCAACTCTGAGGGGACAGCACCCCTGACTGACCCCCCCACACCACTCCCTGCCACACAGCACCCGCTAGCGCCATTGTGGACATTGGGGTCAGCACCGACTGCAAGGGGAGAGTGCTCTGTACTTGGTACCCAGACCGCTCCCTACCACAGAGCTCT
>QXTE01000932.1:0-37044 GCA_003942145.1 Platysternon megacephalum
TTTCACTTGACACTTCCATTGTCATGTATTCTGTCTCTCTGTGATGTGGGTTTCTATCTGTGCTGAAGGCTGTTTGGTCCCCCAATTGGATATTAGTTCAGTTTGATAGGATGTAGCTCAGATTTATTGGAGAATTTAAGATAAATGGACGTTTGCTAAAGTCATCATTTCTCACTTCAGCTTTGCTTTTTCCCCACCCCTCCATGATGACACAGAGACAGTTCAAGTGCAGTTCTGTCAAGAGGAGAGAACTCTCCAATTTACTGGACATGCTAACAAAGGAACAGCAGTGATTTAGAATCTCCACTTGGAAATGGTGAATAGCAGCAGAACCCCAACTAACTGAAGGAAGTGCATATGATCACAGTGTAGTTCAATTATCTAAGTCAATATTGTCTCAGATGATCTGGGGAGAGAATTTCAAGGTACGTGATTTTGAACTAGGCAAAATGCCCATGTATTTGGTTCCCAAATCATGTGTAACCCAGGCCCTACAAAAGAGCGCTCCTAGCTAATCCTATGTTATGGGGAATGCTGCCCTTCATGGTGCAGATGTTGAGGAAATAGAAGTGGGTTTTCTGTTGAATTTATCCTTTTGTAAGTGCTAAAAATGTGTATAAAATCCAGTGTTGGAAATCTAATAGCTGCAGAAAAATAGCTATTTTTGAATAGAATCTCCAGCTCTGGTAACTAACGGAGATTCTGATCCAGCCCTCTATCCAGTCCCTTGCCTGGAACTGTGCCACCAAATTAAAGAAAAGCTGGGCATGTTTTGGGAAACCATTCCTCAATAACACTGCTGAGATTTTGAGTGGTTTTGTAAAGGATTCTACTTCAGAGAAGTGTAAATTTACCCTAACCAAGGCCAAGGATTTGGAAAAAGCTGAGGTTGAAAGAGTACATACTCAGTTCTTGGTTTCCACCCCAGTAAAGGAAGCCATGGTGAGCAATGACCTAAGGAAAATTGTTTGTACAACTCCACTTCCTAGTTCAGTGTCACTGATTACAGTTCCAAAGGATACCAGGGTTAGATTGAGAACAATCATCCTTCACCATTTTGATCCAAAGAGAGAGTGCTTTGTAGGACATTCCTTCCTTATGGATCCCAACCTGGCTGCCTGATTGGGTAACAAGGACTTTCAGGCTGTAAAATGATAACCAGTGAGGCAATGAATCTCTCAGGCTCCAATTTCAGACTTCCAGATACACACATGTTGAGTCCTGTTTCTATGTTTTTGTGGCTGACTCTATGGGCTGGTCCACACTAGGGGCGGGGATCGAAATAAGATACGCGACTTCAGCTACGAGAATAGCGTAGCTGAAGTCGAAGTATCCTATTTCGAATTACCCACGCTTACCTCGCGTCCTCGCAGCGTGGGATCGACGGCCGCGGCTCCCCCGTCGACTCCGCTAACTCCGCTCGCCCTGCTGGAGTTACGGAGTCGATGGGAGCGCGTTCGGGGATCGATGTATCGCGTCCAGACGAGACGCAATAGATCGATCCCCGCTACATCGATTTCTACCCGCCGATCCAGGCGGGTAGTGTAGACGTAGCCTATGGCTACACAATAAAGCTGATGTTGGCGCAGCTGCACCAATGTAGCTGCGCTGCTGTAGCACTGCTATTACAGGTGCTCTCAGCCAATGGGAGAGATCTCTCCCGTCGGCCTTTATTAGTCCAGCCCCCACAAGCGGCGGTGGCTATGTTGGCAGGAGAAGCTCTCCTGCTGATGAAGCGCTATCTACACAGGGGGTTATGGCTGTGTAACTACATTGATCAGCTGTATGGATTTTTCACACACCTGAGCAATATAGTTATACCGATCCACGTCTTTAGTGTAGACCAGGCAGTTTTCTCTTGTGTTTTCTGCATTTACATCACTTCTCCTCTACCGCCTCCTACTTTGAAAGATTAAAAAGTGTGAGAAGAGAGGTATTTTTCCTCATGGTGCAAACATTCCCACAGAGGAGACCCCTTCCACCAACACACATGGCAGAAGAACCAGAGAGATATGAACTCTCAGAAGTGGTTGGGACCTACCTTGGGACAAACCGCAACTTGAGCCAAAGTTCAGTTGTTGGCAATGGGGATAAAAGAAAACTAACATACATGACAAAAAATTGTGATCTTTGAATATGTTAGTGTTACCAGTGAAAATGAAATTATAGGTGGAGTTATTGGTTATAGAGTAAGAGACTAATTGTGTGATAATCTGAATTATTTTTCGAAAACTGAAAGTTGTCTTGTTTTTTGTTTTGTTATTTGTACAGGAAATGATGGCTAATCTTGAAAAGTTAATTTGATTTAATTTACCCCCTGTAGTGTAAGGAGTTCTGGTAGAAAACCTCACTCCAAAGGTTGGGGTGGAAGAATGTGTGTGAGAAAGAGTGAATAAGAGAATATTGGCCAGGTGAAAACTACTCAAGGATAAAAGTTATATAACCTTTTACCCACTTAAACTGTAAGGGTCACTGACTTCCCCACTTCTTTAATTTGCAAAGGAAAGGCATGACATCTGTCATAGGATGTGTCCAGCAGGTAAGAAAGCTGCAATCGTCAACCATGAATATGAAGGAAAAGGCTGAACTCCATTGCCTTTCATATCAAAAAGCCATCTAAAGGCTGGTCTACGCTGAAAAGCTATGTTGACATAGCCACATCTCTCAGGCGTGTGAAAAATCCACTCCACTGAAGAGAAGTAGTTAATGTGACGTAAGCCCCAGTGTAGACAGTGTGGTTGTCAAATAAATACTTCCAGTGTTTGAAGTGTAGACGTAGGCTTAGACAGATTGATCCCCTAAGGAAAGCAAGTCATGACATCAATTCCAATTTTGACCCTTCTCCCTGTATGCGAGAAAGTTACTAGTATGGATGGCTGAGCTAACTGTCCGATCACCTGGTTCCTCAACTGTAGCTACAGCTCTTAGAACCCATCAATCCAAAGACTGAGAGAAATNGACTGTAAGGGTCACTGACTTCCCCACTTCTCTAATTTGCAAACGAAAAGGCCTGACATCTGTCATAGGATGTGTCCAGGAGGTAGGAAAGCTGCAATCGTCAACCATCAGTATGAAGGAAAAGGCTGAAGTCCATTGCCTTTCATATCAAAAAGCCATCTAAAGGCTGGTCTACGCTGAAAAGCTGTGTTGACATGACCACATCTCTCAGGCGTGTGAAAAATCCACTCCACTGAGAGAAGTAGTTAATGTGATGTAAGCCCCAGTGTAGACAGTGTGGTTGTCAAAAGAATACTTCCAGTGTTTGAAGTGTAGACGTAGGCTTAGATAGATTGATCCCCTAAGGAAAGCAAGTCATGACATCAATTCCAATTTTGACCCTTCTCCCTGTATGCGAGAAAGTTACTAGTGTGGACGGCTGAGCCAGCTGTCCGATCGCCTGGTTCCTCAACTGTAGCTACAGCTCTTAGAACCCATCAATCCAAAGACTGAGAGAAATGGAAAGTTCCAACCATTGTCATTTTAGTATCTTATTGTTCCTTTCTCTATTTTTTGTGCTGGCCTTTCTATTATATCAGGGTATGACAAACTCATTGGTGCCAATTGACAAAGGGGTCACTGTTATTCACAAGCAACTCCTGTCTCAGACCTGACAAACTCGCCACACCTAATACACTGCTTTTATGTTNATCATGAAAGGAGATCCCTGATGACCAGTGGTGCAGGTCCCTGGCTCCTAGGGACTAGCAATCACTGCAATAGACTGAAGTGTGAGGTGAGAACCTACTTAGATAGGAAAGGTAACTATTACAAAGTGTCGGTTGCATTTTGTGATTTTGTTTTGTCGGTAACGGTTGGTTTCCATCACTCACATTTGTTTCTGTTTAAATCTCTATCCCTTGTTAAATAAATTTCCCTTTATTCGATGACTGTACTCAAGTGCTGTGTGTGATACAGGAGCAGTGGTCTACAGTAAAACTGGTAACCTGGGATATACCATTGCTTCGGGAAGAGAGGATCTGGGATTACTCGGGTATCTGGTGATCGGAGCTGTACCCCAGAGGGGGACACATTGAAGGAACTCAGGGGTTAGGGTGCCTCTATTGTCAACTGTCAGGGCTGCTGTGTCTCAGAGGAGGGTGCTTGAGTGGCTGACAGGCTGGTGAGTTTGGTCACTAACATCCAGCTGCCAAATACAAAAGTCCCTCTTCCTAGTGGCAGGTGGTAACAAGGAAACTCTCAGCCCTCAGCACCCTGAGAAGGGCACAATGTGCATCTATGTTGATCCACCTGTTAAATCCACACAGGGAAAGCACCCTATGTCATAGTTCCCTGACTCAAAATAGCCCTAAAACTCTGCCCTATGAAATCATGGAACATGTGCTCTTTGCTCTTTGGGAACATGTAAAGAATCCAAGAGAAGAAGAGAATTGGGAACTGAGTTTGAAAAACCAATATGAAAGCCGGAAGCTCAGGTTTAGACTCGTTTATTTATAATATTAAATAATCCTTCGATTCTAGTGTCAGAATCAATACAATTGCTTCAGCCTGATAGTTTCCCAAAGGGAAAACTTCACTTCTCTCCAAAGGGAGTTGAGAGAAAGCACTTTTCCGACTCCAAGAGAGACAAGGTGGGTGAGGGTAAGAGCTTGTAGAGGACGAACCTCCGTTGGTGAAAGAGACAAGCTTTGGAGCTAACCCAGAACACTTGTTCAGTTCTGTGTAGCCTGAAAGGTCGTCTCTTCCATAAAAAGCAGTTAGAACATAAGAACAGCAGTACTGAGTCAGACCAGTTCATCTAGCCCTCTATCCCGTCTTCTGAAAGTGGCCAATGCCAGGCACCCCAGAGGGAATGAATAGAACAGGTAATCATCGACAACGACGAGTCCAGTGGCACCTTAAAGACTAACAGATTTATTTGGGCATACGCTTTCGTGGGTAAAAAACCCACTTCAGATGCCATCAAGTGATGCCATCAAGTAATCCATCCCCTGTTGCCCATTGCCAGCTTCTGGCAAACAGAGGCTAGGGACACCATCCCTGCCCATCCTGGCTAATAGCCATTGACGGACTTATCCTCCATGCACTTCTCTAGTTCTTTTTTAACCCTGTTCTAGTCTTGGCCTTCACAACACCCTCTGGCAAAGAGTTCCCCAGGTTAACTCTGCATTGTGTGTAGAAATACTTCCTTTTGTTCATTTCAAACCTGCAGCCTATTCATTTCATTTGATGACCCCTCCTAGTTCTTGCATTGCAGATATTTGCACTGTAAAAACGATAAACAAAAGAAATAGTATTTTTCAGTTCACCTCATACCAGTACTGTAGTGCAATCTCTTTATCATGAAAGTGAAACTTACAAATGTAAGATTTTTTGTTACATAATTGCCCTCAAAATTAAAATAATGTAAAACTTTAGAGCCTACAAGTCTACTCAGTCCTACTTCTTGTTCAGCCAATCGCTAAGACAAACAAGTTTGTTTACATTGACGGGAGATAATGTCACCCGCTTCTTATTTACATTGTCACCTGAAAGTGAGAACAGGCATCCACATGGCACTTTTGTAGTCAGCGTTGCAAGGAATTTATGTGCCAGTTATGTTAAACATTTGTATGCCCCTACATGCTTCAACCACCATCCAGAGGACATGATTCCCTGCTGATGATACTCATTAACAAAATAATGTGTTAATTAAATTTGTGACTGAACTCCTTGGGGGAGAATTGTATGCCTCCTGCTCCTTGGTTTTACCCACCTTCTGCCATATATTTTGTGTTATGGTAGTCTTAGATGGCAACCCAGCATAGAATATCAGGGTTAGAAGGGACCTCAGGAGGTTATCTAGTCCAATCCCCTGCTCAAAGCAGGACCAACCTCCAACTCTTTTTTTTACCCCAGATCCCTTAATGGCTCCCTCAAAGACTGAGCTCACAACCCTGGATTTAGCAGGCCAATGCTCAAACCACTGAGCTATCCCTCCCCCCAAGTGCTGTCTGATTTAAGAACACTTGCATCAAAGATACGACAAAACGCAAAGAAGGTACAGTATGAGATTTCTAAAGATAGCTACAGCACTGGACCCAAGGTTTAAGCACCTGAAGTGCCTTCCAAAATCTGACAGGGATGAGGTGTGGAACATGCTGTCAGAAGAGTTAAAATAGAAACACTCTGATTCAGAAACTACAGAACCTGAACCACCAAAAAAGAAAATCAACCTTCTATTGGTGGCATCTGACTTAGAGGATGAAAATGAACGTGCGTTGGTCCACACTGCTGTGGATTATTATTGAGCGGAACCTGGCATTGGCATTGGTAGTGTAGCAGGGCTGTCCTTATGATTTATGGGGCCCTATGCAGTATTATTAAACTGGTGCCCCTATGCCCGACTTGCTCTTAGCAACACAAACATAAGCTGACAGTATTGGAAAACTTGCCACGTGCACTTTATTAAAAACAGTTTAATTGTGCTGCCTTCACCCCAACCTCTGCACAATGCCACCTTCACCCCAATGCCTGCACTTCCCTCCCACCTGTGCCCCCAAACCGAGCCCTGCACTGCCAGCATGCGCCCCCACACCTCCCCAGTATCCCACGCTCCCTTATGCCCAGCAACTCCCATGACCACCCTCACCCAGAGATCTCCACCACAGATCCCTATGCCCAGCGATCTCTCCTCCCACTGACCCTGCCCAGTGCTCCTCTCACAGCCCCCACAACTGCCCAGCACCCCATATTCCTCAGGAAATTCAGCACCAAAAAATTAAATTCTGTGCACAATATTTTAAAATTCTGCAAATTTTGTCAATAAATAATTGTGGAGGCTCCAGCATGGGAGTGGCAAGCAGAGGCCACTGGCTACATGAAGGTGGGAGATCACCCTGCAGCCTTCCCCCTCCCCTCCTAGGATAGGGACTTGGCAGTGAGATACCCCTGTGTGCATAGGCGCTGACTTCGTGGGTTCTCTGGGGCCGGAGCACCCACGGAAAAAAATTGGTGGGTGCTGAGCACCCACCGGCAGCTCCCTGTGGTCCCACCCCCCCTGCTCCAACTTGCCTCCGCTTCTGCTGTGAGTGCGCTGCCGCATGCTGCTTCTCCTCCCTCCCAGCCCTTGCGCCGTGACACAGCTGATTCGTGGGGCAGGCAGGGATGGGGGAGGAGGGGGAACACCGTGCACTGGGGGAAGAGGTGGGGCCGGGGCCGGGATTTGGGGATGGGATCCAATAGGGGCAGAGTTAGGGGGGGGACTTTGGGGGTGGGGTTGGAATGGGAGCGGGGCCAGGGGCGGGGATGGGGTGGAGGTGGGGCGGGGCAAGGGGTGGGGGGTCATGGGCACCCATGGGTGCTGGAGAAAGTTGGCGCCGCTGGCTGTGTGCATGTCAAAAGGCCACAGGGAAACATTTTGCATGATGGCTGGGATGTCAGCCATGACACAAAATCCATTTGAATGACAAAAAAGAAATAGCTGATACCAATGGCTGAATCCAGCCTCATCCAGGCCCTTGCCTGCCACTGCTCTGGCCATCAACTCCCAAATGGCCTTTCCTTCTCCCTAAAATAGAGCATTGCTCTGGGAAGAAGGATAAAGGAGTTTGAGGCACAAGTGGTGTTCTCGTCTATTCTCCCTGTGGCAGGAAAAGGCCAGCGTAGAGACCGTCGAATCGTGGAAGTCAACGAATGGCTACGCAGATGGTGTCGGAGAGAAGGGTTTGGATTCTTCGACAATGGGATGGTCTTCCAAGAAGAAGGATTGCTTGGTAGAGACGGGCTCCACCTCACGAAGAGAGGGAAGAGCATCTTTGCAAGCAGGCTGGCTAACCTAGTGAGGAGGGCTTTAAACTAGGTTCACCGGGGGAAGGAGACCAAAGCCCTGAGGTAAGTGGGAAAGTGGGATACTGGGAGGAAGCACAAGCAGGAGACCGCAAGAGGGGAGGACTCCTGTCTCAGACCGAGAAAGCGGGACAATCAGCGAGTTATCTCAAGTGCCTATACACAAATGCAAGAAGCCTGGGGAACAAGCAGGGAGAACTAGAAGTCCTGGCACAGTCAGGGAATTATGATGTAATTGGAATAACAGAGACTTGGTGGGATAACTCACATGATTGGAGTACTGTCATGGATGGATATAAACTGTTCAGGAAAGACAGGCAGGGCAGAAAAGGTGGGGGAGTTGCTTTGTATGTAAGAGAGCAGTATGACTGCTCAGAGCTCCAGTACGAAACTGCAGAAAAACCTGAGTGTCTCTGGATTAAATTTAGAAGTATGAACAACAAGGGTAATGTCGTGGTGGGAGTCTGCTACAGACCCCCAGACCAGGGGGATGAGGTGGACGAGGCTTTCTTCCAGCAACTAACAGAAATTGCTAGATCACAGGCCCTGGTTCTCATGGGTGACTTTAATCACCCTGATATCTGCTGGGAGAGCAATACAGCAGCTCACAGACAATCCAGGAAGTTTCTGGAAAGTGTAGGGGACAACTTCCTGGTGCAAGTGCTGGAGGAACCAACTAGGGGAAAAGCTTTTCTTGACCTGCTGCTCACAAACAGGGAAGAAATAGTAGAGGAAGCAATAGTGGATGGGAACCTGGGAGGCAGTGACCATGAGATGGTCGAGTTCAGGATCCTGATACAAGGAAGAAAGGAGAGCAGTAGAACAGAGACCCTGGACTTTAGAAAAGCAGACTTTGACTCCCTCAGGGAACTGATGGGCAAGGTCCCCTGGGAGAATAACATGAGGGGGAAAGGAGTAGAGGAAAGCTGGCTGTATTTTAAAGAAACCTTATTGAGGTTGCAGGAACAAACCATCCCCATGTGTAGGAAGAAAAGTAAATATGGCAGGCGACCAGCTTGGCTTAACAGTGAAATCCTTGCTCGTCTTAAACACAAAAAAACAGCTTACAAGAAGTGGAAGATTGAACAAATAACCAGGGAGGAGTATAAAAGTATTGCTCAGGCATGCAGGTGTGAAATTAGGAAGGCCAAATCACACTTGGAGTTGCAGCTAGCCGGAGATGTTAGGAGTAACAAGAAGGGTTTCTTTAGGTATGTTAGCAACAAGAAGAAAGTCAAGGAAAGTGTGGGCCCCTTGCTGAATGAGGGAGGGAACCTAGTGACAGAGGATGTGGAGAAAGCTAGTGTACTAAATGCTTTTTTTGCCTCTGTCTTCACAGACAAGGTCAGCTCCCAGACAGCTGCACTCTGCAGCACGGTATGGGGAGGAGGTGACCAGCTCTCTGTGGAGAAAGTAGTAGTTCGGGACTATTTAGGAAAGCTGGACGAGCACAAGTCCATGGGGCCGGATGCGCTGCATCCGAGGGTGCTAAAGGAGTTGGCCGATGAGATTGCGGAGCCATTGGCCATTATCTTTGAAAAATCATGGCGATCGGGGGAGGTCCCGGACGACTGGAAAAAAGCTAATGTAGTGCCCATCTTTAAGAAAGGGAAGAAGGAAGATCCAGGGAACTACAGGCCAGTTAGTCTCACCTCAGTCCCTGGAAAAATCATGGAACAGGTCCTCAAGGAATCAATCCTGAACCACTTAAAGGAGGGGAAAGTGATCAGGAACAGTCAGCATGGATTCACCAAGGGCAAGTCATGCCTGACTAACCTAATTGCCTTCTATGATAAGATAACCGGCTCTGTGGATGAGGGGAAAGCAGTGGATGTGCTATTTCTGGACTTTAGCAAAGCTTTTGATACAGTCTCCCACAGTATTCTTGCCAGCAAGTTAAAGAAGTATGGGCTGGATGAATGGACGGTAAGGTGGATAGAAAACTGGCTAGATGGTCGGGCTCAACGGGTAGTGATCAATGGTTCCTTGTCTAGTTGGCAGCCGGTATCAAGTGGAGTGCCCCAAGGGTCGGTGCTGGGGCCGGTTTTATTCAATATCTTCATTAACGATCTGGAAGATGGTGTGGACTGCACCCTTAGCAAGTTTGCAGATGACACTAAACTGGGAGGAGTGGTTGATACGCTGGAGGGTAGGGATAGGATACAGAGGGACCTAGACAAATTAGAGGATTGGGCCAAAAGAAATATGATGAGGTTCAACAAGGACAAGTGCAGAGTCCTGCATTTAGGACGAAAGAATCCCATGCACTGCTATAGACTAGGGACCGAATGGCTGGGCAGCAGTTCTGCAGAAAAGGACCTAGGGGTTACGGTGGACGAAAAGCTGAATATGAGTCAACAGTGTGCCCTTGTTGCCAAGAAGGCTAATGGCATTTTGGGTTGTATAAGTAGGGGCATTTCCAGCAGATCGAGGGATGTGATCATTCCCCTCTACTCAGCACTGGTGAGGCCTCATTTGGAGTACTGTGTCCAGTTTTGGGCCCCACACTACAAGAAGGATGTGGATAAATTGGAGAGAGTCCAGCGGAGGGCAACAAAAATGATTAGGGGGCTGGAGCACATGACTTACGAGGAGAGGCTGAGGGAACTGGGATTGTTTAGTCTGCAGAAGAGAAGAATGAGGGGCGATTTGATAGCTGCTTTCAACTACCTGAAAGGGGGTTCCAAAGAGGATGGATCTAGACTGTTCTCAGTGATAGAAGATGACAGAACAAGGAGTAATGGTCTCAAGTTGCAGAGGGGGAGGTTTAGGTTGGACATTAGGAAAAACTTTTTCACTAGTAGGGTGGTGAAGAACTGGAATGGGTTACCTAGGGAGGTAGTGGAATCTCCTTCCTTAGAGGTTTTTAAGGTCAGGCTTGACAAAGCCCTGGCTGGGCTGATTTAGTTGGGTTTGGTCCTGCTTTGAGCAGGGGGTTGGACTAGATGACCTCCTGAGGTCCCTTCCAACCCTGAGATTCTATGATTCTATGATTGCCCTCTAATCCTGAGAAGTGAAGAGGTGCTTGGGATGCGCAGTTTAATAAGAAAATAAATGATATTTAGGCACCAGTCTCTTTTTCTGCCACTTGGTTGCCACACATGGTTCAGTGGGTATCACTCAGCGCGCAGTTTCAACAATGCTTCAACAGTGGGGCTGGAGCCATAAGCAGCCAAGTCTCATTTGAACAGTGGCTCTTGTTTTGGATTATTTAAGGCCATTTTTAAAGGTCTTTCCCACGGGTGAGGAAGAAAGTGCTGCATTCTTGAAGGGACCTTTCAAATCCCACTCAACTCTGCACTGTTTAGAACTCTCCCTTGTTCAAAATGCTCCAGCTTGAGAGACAGTCCTGGAGATACTTGGATCCACAAGAAAAAAAATCACGTCCCTTTTCCCTAAATAAAAGGTTTCAGCTACTCCAGCCTTGTCAAGTAATAATAATAAATGGAGATATACCTATCTCATAGAGCTGGAAGGGACCCCAAAGGGTCATCAAGTCCAGTCCCTGCCTTCACTAGCAGGACCAATTTTGCCCCAGATTCCTAAGTGGCCCCCTCAAGGATTGAACTCACAACCCTGGGTTTAGGAGGCCAATGCTCAAACCACTGAGCTATCCCTCCCCCCATAAGTGTGAGTCCATCTTCCTCCCCAGCTAAGAGGTCGCTCCCTCCCTTGCATTCTGCAGCCCTGATTCCTCCTCCCATTGTTTTAGTGTCAGTTTCCTCCTGTTGACACTGGAATATTGGGAATGGGCAGGAAAAGCAAACGCCACCTTCTTTTATTTTCCTTTAACTTTCCCTCCTCCCCAGCCTGGTTGTGTGTGTGCCTCTCCCTCTGCCCAACCCGCACCTACTGATCCCGGCTGGGGAAGGGAGGAGAGGAAAGGTGACGGTCCAAAGGGGATCCTTGGTGCCTGGGTTTAAACTTCGGAGAAGAGGGAGGTGGAGTGAAAAGGAGACTAGGAGAGAGATTGGAGGGAGTTGCCAGCAGGGCAGAGCATGTGGGCAGAAAAGGAGAGAGGTGTAGGTACAGTGGGGGGGCTGCTCAGAACAGCTACTCTCCCCTGGGACCACCCGCCTGCTCCCCAGGAGGCCCTAACTCATTCGCTACTCACTCACTGTGCCAGACAAAGACACCCCCCCTGCTTTTTTCTCTTCCCAGCCCGTCTCCCCCCAGCAAATCCAGCCTGGTTCCTCCTCTGCTCCCTGAAGTCCCATGCGCAGCTCTACCCCCGAGCTCAGCTCCCCCCTCTCTTCCCAGCTTCCAGGTATCCCCCCCCCTCTGTTCCCAGCCTTGCCTGGCCCACCTCCCCCCAGCCCGGTTCCTCCTCCGTCCCCCCAGCTTCCCAAAGTCCCGTGCCCAGCTCTACCTCCCCTCTCTTCCCAGCCTCCAGGTATCCCCACCCGCTCTCTTCCCAGCCTTGCCTGGCCCCGCCCCTGCCTGGCCCAGCTCCCACATGTAAACTCCCGCTCCTGGCCCCGAGCCATAGCCCTCAGCCAGCCAGATGAGGAGTCAGTGGGCGAAGGGGAGGGACCAGGGGGTTGGGTCGTGGAGAAGTCTGCTGGTCCAGTGCGGCGGAGGGGCTGGAGAGTAGGCCACGCAGCAGCCAGTGAACTATGCAGATGTGTATGCTGTGTATGCCTAAGGATGGCCCTGCCTGCCGAGGGCTCCCTTGTTGAAACTGCAGCTGGTTTTGCTGGTGCCCTGTGGCTTGCCCTCATTCGTCCAGGAACAAGCCTAAGGCTAGCTGTAAATAATCCTGTCCAACCAAGTCTGGCAACTGCCATCATGGATCCAGAAGTCCTCACACCTGCTGGGTAAGAAAACAAGCCACCAGAAAGTGGTCCATCGTCTCAAGCCGTGCCAGAGCCTGACAAAGCACCCCAGGCAACCTTTGCCCTGCACATGCCGGCCGTGCACATTTGCATGGATGGACAGCTTCCCATGAACGATGTGCCACCGCACAACTCAGTACTTAAAGGGCACCCATGCCATTTGCAAATACTTTAAGGCTCTTGTCAGTATGATATGGGGACAGTTGCTCACCTTAAGAGGAACCTCCCTGAAATTGGCCTATCTCACCCTGTGGTACATTGTCCTCCGTACGGACCGAGCCGAAGGGGGGCCTCGCTGCTGTGAGGGCGGTCACTGTTGTGGCTGAAATCAGTGAGGGCATTACTGGTGGACTTTGTGCTCCGTAGCACTGGTTATCGCTATATTAGTGTGTATGGTCCCCAGTTAAGGTGTGAACGGAAAGATCTATGGAAGGAACTGGCTCCCTTCCTCTGGACCTCCTGGTGTTCGGTGTTGGGGGGGATTTTAATTGTGTCAGTCAGCCTGAGGACCGCTGGTCCTGTTTTCCTGACCATCAGAGGAAACTCTTTTACGATGAGCACTACCTGGCGGAGGTCTGTAGTGAGGTCAGTTTAGAGGACGTGTTTCTCTGTAGTGGAACCAGCGGCAGGCAATATGTAGCCTCCTATTCCTCTGATCCAAGCTCACACCATCCATAAATGGGGTAAACCTTTCTGCAGGGACAGGCCAGGAGTCGCATTGAGTGGATTTTTGTGAGCACGTCGACAGCCCAGTGCAGGGTAGCGCCAATGGACTGTTCCAATCATGCAGCACTCACCGTGTGCCTCAATGTGGGCAATTCCCTGGCCCATGGCAGAGGATATTGGAAGCTGAACAACCAGAGCTTGCAAGATAAAGGGGTGGTGCAGCGAAGCCTAGTAGTGTTGGCAGAATGGGAAAGCATCAGAGGGTTCTATGTCAACCAGGGGGATTGGTGGGAGTCGGTGAAGGAGGAGTTGGCGGCTTTGTTCCGGCAGCCCGGCAATCACCACAACATTAAAGAATACCAACGGTGCCAAGTCCTCCAGTGTCACCTGTGGAATTTCTACAAGACCATCCAGTGAGGGGAACCAGTCAACGTGTGACTGTACGACAGTATCAAGCGACAGCTGGGCGAGTTCCAGGAGATGAGGCTGCAGTGGGCCCGATTTGAGCAGGACCACCAACTGAAGTGAAGGGCGGTCTCCCTAGACATTTTTGCGGCCTGCAGAGAACAGAGACAAAGCAGGAGAATCCGGGGACTCAGGGCGAGACTCACGGATCCGGTAGTGCAGGACAACAGTCGAATGCTGGCGGTCGTGGACGCCGATTATGGGGAGCTGTTGCAGGGCTGGGACATCGCTCAGCAGGTGCAGGAGCAGTTTCTCTCCTTAGCCGGGGACTGCTCACAGCTGCTGTTAGGAGCTGACCAGAGGAGTTTGCTGGAGCCCATGTAGGAATGTGAGGTGAGGGAAGCAATTTTGTCCTTGAAGAGCAGCACATCTCCTGGCCCGGACGGCCTGCCCCCAGAACTCTACTGGGAACTGCTGGAGCCTCTGACACCAGTGTTGATGAATGTCTTCAACAGCTCCCTGCACCACTAGGCACTGAGTCCATCACAATATGATGCTATGCCGGTATTGCTGTACAAGATGGGAGACCTGACGACATCCAAAATAGGAGGCCCACTGCTCTGTTTAATACCAATGACAAGATCTTGGCCCGAGCACTCGAGAGGAGGCTGGGAGGGGTAGCAGACCGACTGGTGCATTGTAGCCCATCCAATGCGGTGTGAGGTCGGACAGTTGCAGACTCTCTATGCAGCGTGCGGGAGATCTGCGAATGTACACACCGGAAGTAGTGGGAAGGCTACTTGTTGGCTCTGGATCAATCCAAGGCCTTCAACTGAGTCAATTTGAACTATTTCTGGTGAGTGATCAAACAGTATGAAATTCTGGGGGACTTTATCGGATGGCTGCAAGTGCTGTAGAAACAGGCCTCAGTCTGCCTGTTGGTGAACGGTTGGCTAGGGAACAAAATCCCTGTGCACGCAGGCATATATAATAATATATGAGATATACCTATCTCATAGAGCTGGAAGGGACCCTGAAGGGTCATTGAGTCCAGCCCCCTGCCTTCACTAGCAGGACCAATTTTGCCCCAGATTCCTAAGTGGCCACCTCAAGGATTGAACTCACCACCCTGGGTTTAGCAGGCCAATGCTCAAACCACTGAGCTATCCCTCCCCCATATGACAGGGCTCACCTCATCCCAATACTGTGTTGCCCAGTGCAGCAGTCTGGGAGCTGACCTTGTCCGTGAAGACAGAGGCAAAAAAAGCATTGAGTACTTCAGCTTTTTCCACATCCTCTGTCATTAGGTTGCCTCCCCCATTCATTAAGGTCCCACACTTTCCCTGACATTTTTCTCGTTGCTAACATACCTGAAGAAACCCTTCTCTTTACCCTTCACATCCCTTGCTAGCTGCAACTCTAGTTGTGTTTTGGCCTTCCTGATTACACCCCTGCATAAGGGGGAGGGATAGCTCAGTGGTTTGAGCATTGGCGTACTAAACCCAGGGTTGTGAGTTCAATCCTTGAGGGGGCCACTTAGGGATCTGGGGCAAAATTGGTCCTGCTAGTGAAGACAGGGGGCTGGACTCGATGACCCTTCGGGGTCCCTTCCAGCTCTATGAGATAGGCATATCTCCATATATATTATGCTCGAGCAATATTTTTATACTCCTCCCTAGTCATCTGTCCAAATTTTCACTTTTTGTAAGCTTCCTTTTTGTGTTTAAGCTCACCAAAGATTTCACTGTTAAGCCAAGCTGGTCGCCTGCCATATTTGCTATTCTTTCTGCACATCGGGATGGTTTGTTCCTGCACCCTCAATAAAGCTTCTTTATAATACATCCCCCTTTCCTGGACTTCTTTCCCCCTCATGTTGTTCTCCCAGGGGATCCTGCCCATCAGTTCCCTGANCCCATCAGTTCCTTAAGGGAGTCAAAGTCTGCTTTTCTGAAGTCTGGGGTCCGTATTTTGCTACTCTCCTCTTTCTTTTTTGAGGATCCTGAACTCAACCATCTCATGGTCACTGCTACCCAGGTTGCCACCCACTTCTACTTCCCCTACCAATTCTTCCCAGTTTGTAAGCAGCAGGTGAAGAGGAGAACGGCCCCTGGTTGGTTCCTCCTGTAGTTGCAACAGGAAGTTGTCCCCAACACTCTCCAAAAACTTTCTGGAGACTGGAGACTATGGACCACTTTCTGGTGACTTGTTTTTTTACCCAGTAGGTGTGGGGACTTCTGGCTACATGATGGCTTTTGCCAGACTTGGTTGGACGGGATTATTTTCAGCTAGGCTTAGATTTGTTTGTACTGCCAAAAGTAATCTCATGTTGCTTCTTTCCATGGCACACAGCAGATCAGGCAACTCTGATTCCTGTTCAGTTTGGGAGCTCCAGGAAGGTGCATGACACACTCATCTTCAGGAACACTGGCCTGATATACTTCATGACCAGCCGCAATATGTTCATAACAGTGACCACAACAGTAGAGAGCAGTGCAGGATCTGTCCTTTCAGACAAAGATGGAAGGCACACATTAAATAGGAGGTCGTTAAAAAATACTGTGAAATGCAGTCAGAAGCCCATAGAATGATGGGATGGAAAAAACTGCATCATGGGATGTTAAACCCACACCCATGATGACTGTGATCCATTCTGCTTTCCTATAACTCTTAGCTGTAGAAGGTGGCAACTTCACAAGTAGCACAGTGGAATAGCTACCCACAGTGCACTGCTCTCACTGTCGATGCTAGAACACCAAGTGTGGACATGCTCTGCCAACAGAAGGATTGTAGTGTGAACACGCACTTTGATTCCTGTTCAGATTGGTAGTTCATGATTAACTGCATTACCATCTTGTTAATAACAGTGACCGTACTAGTAGAGAGCAGTGTGGGACCCGTCCTTTCACACAGATATGCCATGAAAAGCAGTCAGAAGACCATGGAATGCTGGGACAGAAACTAATGCATCATGGGACATTGAGACAGCACTCATGATGTGCTGTGATACACTCCACCTTCCCACAACTCCTAGTTGCAGAAGGTGGCAAGTCACTGGGATAAGTACCCACAGTCACAGAAGCCAACTTGCCGCTTTTCTCAACCCCCGCTCAGCCCTGTCCCCACTCCACCCATTCTCCCAAGATCCCACCCTCGCTCCGCCACTTCCTGTCTCACTCCGCCCCCTTTCTGAGGCTCTGCCCATGCCTGCCTCTTCCCATCCCTGCTCCTCCCCGGAGCATACCCCACCCTCTCTGCCTCTTCCCACTCCTTCCCACAGCACCTCCTGCCCCCCACCAAACAGCTGATTGGTGGAGGGTGGGAGATACTGGGGTAGAGGGGGAGGAGCTGATCAGTGGGGTCTGCCAAACAGCTGATTGGCAGGTGGCGGGTGGATACTGAGTATCCACTATTTTTTCCCATGGGTGCTTCAGCCCTACAGCACCCACAGAGTTGGCGCTTATCCCCACTGTGCACTGCTCTCACTGTCAAAGGTAGAGCACCAAGTTTGGATGCACTCTGCCAACAGAGGGAGCGTTGTGTGAACATGCAATAGTGATAAAGGTAGAGTGCTTTTTGATCATCGACTTAAATTTTGTTGAAAAAGCTCTGTAGTGTAGACAAGATTTCAGAGTTCTGGAAATATGCTATTGAGTGCCTTCCAGGTGTGGATTTGACAGGCGATCAACATAGCTACACATTGGGACACTTCTTGGAGTTCACAGGCTAGTAGTCACCTGTCACCAGCAAAGGGGAGTGTTCTCTGTGCCTGCTGGTTGACAAGAGATGCACCCCAGCCCTTGAGTCCATTCAATGCACCCCCTTCTGGTGTCCAGCCCCTGTTCACCAGAGACCTAGAAAAAACCCAGATCCTCTGTTCCCAAAGCAATGGTGTATCCCAGGTTACTAATTTTATTGTAGACCAGTGCTCCTGTATCACACACAGCACTTGAATGCAGTTATAAAACAAAAGGAAATGTATTTAAGAAGGGATAGAGATTTAAACAGGAACAAATGTGAATGATAGAAAAAAATGGGTACAGACAAAACAAAGTCACAAAATGTGACCTAGACTTATTGGTAGTTTACCTTTCCTATCTAATAAAGTAGATTCTCACCTCACATTTCAGTCTATTGGATATAAATTGGCAGTCGGGAAGTTTAGGCTTGAAATTAGGCGAAGGTTTCTAACTGTCAGAGGAGTGAAATACTGGAACAGCCTTCCGAGGGAAACAGTGGGGACGAAAGACCTCTCCGGCTTTAAGATTAAGCTTGATAAGTTTATGGAGGGAATGGTTTGATAGGATAACTTGATTTACACAATAGGTCAATAATGTGCCACCGCTGGTAGTTAGTACCGATGGTAAATGTTGGGATATTGAAAGTCTTTTTCCTGAGTGTCTGGATGGAGAATCTTGCCCGCATGCTCGGGGTTCAGCTGATCGCCATATTTGGGGTCGGGAAGGAATTTTCCTCCAGGGTAGATTGGCAGAGGCCCTGGAGGTTTTTCGCCTTCCTCCGCAGCATGGGGCAGGGGTCGCTTGCTAGAGGATTATCTGCTGCTTGAAGTCGTTAAATCAAGATTTGGGGACTTCAACAGCTGAGTCAAGGGTGAGAGTTATTTCAGGAGTGGGTGGGTCAACTCTTGTGGCCTGCATCATGCAGGAGGTCAGACTAGATGATCATAATGGTCCCTTCTGATCTTAAGTTCTATGATTCTATTGCAGAAATTGCTGGTTCCTAGGAGCCATGGCCTTGTCTTTCATGAAGCACCATTGCTTCTCAGGGATCTCCTTAGTGAATGGACCCAGAGTGTTTTTCTCCACCATGTTATATACTGAATCAGTGTTTTGTCTTTATTCACAGAAAGGGCAATCCCCTCACTGTCATATCATCCTTTTCACTTCCAAATGGTTTCAATGTCTATAGTTTGTCTTCGATGGTTTCCATTGGCTTTTCTGGGTTGGTGCAAAGGTTGACAATTGAGCAACGCATCACATAATTGGCTAGCAAGGGAGGGGTGGGAATTTCCTCCCACTTGAATGGGCCGTCCCCATCAAGACCTTTGATTTGGGTGACTCACTTTCACTCCAAGACCAAATAAGCATAATTTTCAAAATAGTTGCACTATTCCTTATATATTACCCATACATACACCCTGTAGTGATCATGAGTATCAATAATTTACAAGCTTTCAGAAGATATCTCACATGCTCTCCTTCCTGGATAAATATTATGAAAGCTGTGTATTAGGTGTGATGAGTTTGTCAAGTGTGAGACACGATTTGCTTATGAAGAACAGTGACTCCTTTGCCAGTTGGCACCAGTGTTTCATCACACATGCACTGAGCCACACTGTCACACCCTGATATAATAGAAAGGTCAGGACACCTCCCAGTTTATGAAAATAAAATATAGAGAAAGGATCAATAAGGTGCGAAAATGACAAAGATTGGAACTCTCCATTTCTCTTAGGGCTGGTCCACACTAGGGGCAGGGATCGAAATAAGATACGCGACTTCAGCTACGAGAATAGCGTAGCTGAGGTCGAAGTATCTTATTTCGAATTTCCCGCTCTTACCTCGCGTCCTAGCAGCGCGGGATCGACGCCCGCGGCTCCCCCGTCGACTCCGCGAACTCCGCTCGCCCTGCTGGAGTCACGGAGTTCGAAGTAGCGCGTTCGGGGATCGATGTATCGCGTCCAGACGAGACGCGATACATCGATCCCCGCTACTGAACCAAGTGCCTAAAAGCTGCAGGCTTAACTGAAAGCAGCTCCTTAGTCTTTGGATTCATGGGTAATAAGAGCTAAAGTTGCAGCTCAGGAACCAGAGGATCGGGTAGATCACCCTGTATGCCACTCTAGCAGCTTTCTCACATATAGGGAGACAGGTCAAAGCTGGCATTGATGTCATGACTTCCTTCCCAGAGGGGATAAATCTCTCGATAGTTATGTCTACACTCTAAATATTGGGAGTATTCTTCCAACGACCTAGCACTGTCTACACTGGGGCTCAGATCAATTTAACTACTTCTCTCAGGGAAGTGGATTTTCACATCCCTGAGACATGGCTATTCTATTATAGCTTTTCAGCATAGACCCTGCCAACTGATGTGCCAAGATTACTTCTGCCCCTGCTTTCCCTCTGCCAGCCTGGGAACCCAGCACCCTGTCTTGCTGAGCCAGACACACCCGTCTGCTCCAACACAGACCCAGGGTCTGAACCAAGTGCCTAAAAGCTGCAGGCTTAACTGAAAGCAGCTCACAGAAGTGTTCTTGTCTTTAACACTCAGATGCCCAACTCCCAATGGGATCTAAACCCAAATAAATCCGTTTTACCCTGTATAAAGCTGATACAGGGTAAACTCATATATTGTTCACCCTCTATAACACTGATAGAGAGATATGCACAGTTGTTTGTGTGTGTCCCCCCCCCCCCAGGTATTAACACATACTCTGAGTTCATTAATGAGTAAAAAGTGATTTTATTAAATACAGAAAGTAGGATTTAAGTGGTTCCAAGTAGTAACAAACAGAACAAAGTGAATTACCCAGTAAAATAAAATAAAACAAAACACATAAATCTAAAACTAATACAGTAATACAACTGAATACAGGTAAAATCTCACCCTTAGAGACGTTTCAGTAAGTTTCTTTTCTCAGACTGGATGCCTTCCTAGCCTGGGCACAGTCCTTTCCCTGGTACAGCTCTTGTTCCAGCTCAGGTGGTAGCTAGGGGATTTCTTATGATGGCTCACCCCTTTGTTCTGTTCCACCCACTTATATATCTTTTGCATAAGGCGGGAATCCTTTGTCCCTCTGGGTTCCCACCCCCACCCCTCCTCACTGGAAAAGCACCAGGTTAAAGATGGATTCCAGTTCAGGTGACATGATCACATATCACTGTAAGACCCCAAGCCTTCATTCCTCCCAGCCTGACTCACAGCAAGGCCGGCCTGCCTGCAAACAGAGCCATCTACAGTCAGTCATCCTGGTTAATGGGAGTCATCAAGATTCCAAACCACCATTAATGGCCCACACTTTGCATAATTACAATAGGCCCTCAGAGTTATATTTCATATTTCTAGGTTCAGATACAAGAGTGGTACATTTATACACATAGGACGATCACACTCAGTAGATTATAAGCTTTGTAATGATACCTTACAAGAGACCTTTTGCATGAAGCATATTCCAGTTACATTATATTCACTCATTAGCATATTTTTATAAAATCATATAGACTGCAACGTCACAATGGCTATTCCATTATAGCTTTTCAGCATAGACCAGCCCTTAGATGGCTTGTTGACCTGAAAGGCAATGGACTTCAGCCTTTTCCTTGACATTGATGGTTGACGATTCCAGCGTACCTACTTAATGGTGCCTTCCCTGAGTTCTGTGGGCAAATCATGTTTGAAGTGTGCCTTGGATACACACAATGTGGCCCAATCAAATTGGAATAAGGCAAACTTTGGCCTAAAGTCAGCTGTTTTACCCCAGAAGTTTTCTTAAAATATCTGGTATTTCAAACCACATTCAGTGTGGGTGTGTGAACCTCAAACTATCAAAATATCAAGAAAATATCAAAAAGGAAAGAAAAAAACACGGCCAGTTTTGAGGAGGTTTCCATAGCCTGTCCTGATGGTTAAATGGCCGTGTTCCAAGAGCTGGCCTCCTCAAAAACGAAAAGGCATCTCAGCACCCATTAAAATAACTGGACACAAAAGTTTGTAACAGAAAAACGGCATCATGCATCCATCACCATTCTTAAAAGTAAGTGGAGGCATCTTGTGACAGATGTCACATCTCTTGTTTGCAAAAAAAAAAAGAAAAAAGAAGAAGAAGAAGAAGAAATGGGGAACTCAGTGACTTTGCAGTCCAACTGGGTAAAAGGTTATACGACTTATCTCCTCAAGTAGATTTCTTCTTAATAGAAATTGACTTTGAAGCTAATCAAAATAAGTTCCATTTGAAATACAAAAAAAAATAATCTATACTAGGTCAGTATTCTCTTATATACAATTTCTCACACACATTCCCCTACCCCAACCTTTGGAGTGAGGTTTTACATCAGGACATTTTAGGCCAAAGGGGGTAAATTACATCAAATTATCTTTTAAGGATTAGTCATCATTTCCTATATTACTAACTAACTAAAAAAACAAAAACTAAAAAACAATACAAGTTTTATTGTTCCAGTATAGTTCAGTTTATCACATAATTAGTCTCTTGCTCTTTCATCCATAACTTCATGTTTAATTTCATTTTCATTGGTAAGAATAATATACCCAAAGATTTAAAAAAATCTTCTCATAGATGTTAGTTTTCTTTTAATCCCCCCTTTCCACCAGTGAACGCTTGAGTATAGTTGTGTTTAGGGATTAGATACAATCCTAGATCTGAATCTCTGTAAAATAACAGACATGAGGTTTCTATTTAAAAATAGCTATTTTTCTGCAGCCATCTCAAATTCAACACTGATTTCATTTTACACAGAATTATAGCACCTAAAAATGGTGAGTTCAACCAAAACATCACTTCTATTTCCTCCACATCTGAATGGTTAGGGACAGCATTTCTCAAATTTTAGGATTAGCTTAAGAGACCTCTTGACTTCAAGGGTAGTGAAGCACTGGAATGGGTTACCTAGGGTGGTGGTGGAATCTCCTTAGAGGTTTTTAAGGTAAGGCTTGACAAAGCCCTGGCTGGGATGATTCAGTTGGTGTTGGTCCTCCTTTGAGCAGGGGGTTGGACTAGATGACCTCCTGAGTTCCCTTCCAACCCTGATATTCTGTGATTCTATGATTCTATTAATTGAAGTATAGTGTGATCATATGCATTTAGTTGCACAGTTTGGGGTCTGCTGCTGTTCACCATTTCAGAGTGGAAATTTAGAAACACAACTTTTTCTTTGATAATATGTCCAATAGCTTGGACTATTCTCTCCTGTTGATTGAACTGCACTTGAATATTTTCCATGTCATCATGCAAGGATAGGGGAAAAAAACAAAACTAAAGTAAGAAATGATGAGTGTAGCAAATTGTCATTTGTCTGAACGTTCCTAACAAATCTGAGCTACATTCAGTCAAACAAAACTAATATCCAGTTATACCACCAAACAGCTGTCATGAAAGATAGAAAAGCCATATCACAGTGAGGTAGAAGACACATTCATTTTCAAGTAAAGTGCAATTCCATAGCCAGTCACATCTGATGACTCAGAATCAGGATGAGAGATTCCCCCATTGCAGTCTCCTCTGATCCATTGAAACCTGCTTCACTCAGTACTGTCTCATTAGTGTTATTTACAAAGGTTTTAGCATCTTTATAATGGGGGGGGGGGGGAGGGAGAACAGCCAACCTTCACAGAAATGGCTTTGTCAATAGAGGGAAACTGGAATTTAAACTCTAAATGATCACACTGTGCTTGGGATCAATTTGAAATCCCCTTCCAGGTCTGTGACACTTCCATCTCCCACCCTAATGATTCTGATTTAGGATCAAAGACATCCAATCACCATTCCCAAGCAAAGAGAGCTAAGAACACTACCTCATCGGACACTTTGGGAAGTGAAGGAAGGTAACAGTTATTGGGTGATGGGGAAGGAGTGAATCCCTCCAACACAACCCATCTCCTTGCAGCACCACAGAGGTTGAAATGCCATTTATTTTCCCATCCCTGCTCCTGATCTTTATATTTAAATGTAAAAAAAACCTCAAAACCCTGCTGTTCAGCACAATCCAGGATAACACGAGAACAACTGGGAATGAGTTAATCTGTCCCCAAAGAGGAACTTGGTGACTCTAACAATAACTTTGCAGTGGGAGAAAGAGTATAAATGTGATGCTCCAGGTTTGTTTAGACTAGGAAATATGATGGAGTTGAGGTCAGATCAGGAGGAAATGTGCTAGTTAAACCCAGCCACTATACAGGGCACATGTCTTTACTGCAAGAATAGTTGTCTTTTTACATCAGGAAAGTGAACTCAAGCTAGCTAACTCCATGGAAACCACAGTGATGAGGCCCAGGTAGATTTTACCTCAATGTAGATCATTGAAGGCATGCCCTATCTCCCCCACCTGGAGTGATGGACAGTCCTGGTAGAGAGGACACACACACCAATGACTCATAGGAAAATGGAGTTGATAGAAGGGACCACAGGAGTCACACCAAAGAAGGGTAAGATTCAAAAGGCAAAAGTGGGCAACTCATCTGTGGGAGCTGAGGGACTACAGTGTGCAAAAGATGCAAAGAGCCTTAAAGGCCACTTACCTGGGAATTGTCAAAAGAAAGACTTAAAGAAAAAAATTGACAGCTCTAAACAAGGTTTTTATGGTGTTTAGCTCCGTTACAAATTCTCTGATGATAGATAAGGCATGAGCTCTGAGTTGAGCTTTTCCCACTCGCAGCATTCATAGGGCCTCTCTCCAGTGTGGATTCTCTGATGTGCAGTAAGGTTTGATCGCTGAGTGAAGCTTTTCCCATGTTCACTGCATCCATAGGGTCTCTCCCCTCTGTGTATTCTCCGATGTCTAGTAAGGGCTGAGGTATGATTGAAACTTTTCCCACACACACAGCATTCATAGGGTCTCTCTCCTGTGTGGATTCTCTGATGCGCAATAAGGACTGAGCGCTGAGCGAACCTTTTCCCACAGTCACTGCATTATAGGGTCTCTCACCTGTGTGGATTCTCTGGTGTACAATAAGGTTTGAGTTGTGAGTGAAACTTTTCCCACACTCACCGCATTTATAGGGCCTCTCTCCTGTGTGGATTCTCTGATGTGCAGTAAGGTTTGAGTTCTGAGTGAAGCTTTTCCCACACACGCAGCATGCATAGCGTTTCTCACCTGTGTGGATTCTCTGATGCGCAATAAGGACTGAGCGCTGAGTGAACCTTTTCCCACACTCACCACATTCATGGGGTCTCTCTCCTCTGTGTATTTTCTGATGTGTAGTAAGGTGTGAATGCTGAGTGAAACTTTTCCCACACTCACCGCATTTATAGGGCCTCTCTCCTGTGTGGATTCTCTGATGTGAAGTAAGGGTTGAGCTCTGAGTGAAGCTTTTCCCACACTCACAGCATGCATAGCGTTTCTCACCTGTGTGGATTCTCTGATGCATAGTAAGTTCTGAGCACCGAGTGAACCTTTTCCCACACTCACCACATTCATAGGGTCTCTCTCCTCTATGTATTTTCTGATGCTTAATAAGGACTGAGCGCTGAGTGAACCTTTTCCCACAGTCACTGCATTCATAGGGTCTCTCCCCTGTGTGGAGTCTCTGATGTACAATAAGTTTTGAGTTGTGAGTGAAGCTTTTCCCACATTCACTGCATTCATAGGGTCTCTCTTTGTGTATTTTCTGATGTGTAGTAAGGTGTGAACGCTGAGTGAACCTTTTCCCACAGTCACTGCATTCATAGGGTCTCTCTTTCATGTGGATTTTCTGATGTATAGCAAGGTGTGAGTTCCGAGTGAATCTTTTCCCACATTCACAGCATTGATAGGGTTTCTCACCTGTGTGTATTCTCTGATGAGTAATAAGCGTTGAGCTGTTAGTGAAGCTTTTCCCACACTTACAGCATTGATAGGGTTTCTCACCTGTGTGGATTCTCTGGTGGATAATAAGCGCTGAGCGCTGAGAGAACCTTTTCCCGCAGTCACTGCATTGATAGGGTTTCTCACCTGTGTGTATTCTCTGATGGGTTATAAGCGCTGAGCTGTTAGTGAAGCTTTTCCCACACTCATAGCATTGATAGGGTTTCTCTCCTCCGTGTATTTTCTGATGCATAATAAGGACTGTGCTCTGAGTGAAGCATTCATAGGGTCTGTCTTTTGTGTGCATGATCTTATGTTGAAGGAGGGCTGAGGGGTATCTGAAGTTTTTCCCACACTCGTTGCACGTATTCTCTCTCTCTACCCTGAGGATTTTTGCCTGGGATGTGGTTTCTTTGAATTCCCTGTGAGTTCCTTGAAAATTAATGGGTTCATCCACTTTCTCCTGTGCCTGGTTTCCCTGATATCTCTCTGGCCTGTGATGACTTTCACAGGCTTTCTCCCATTCATGATTACTGGACACGTTCCCTTTGGATCTTTGTGATAATGCCCCACATGCTTCCACTTGCTCAGCATCTTCCTGCTGAGGATTCTGCACCTTGTTCTTGCCCACCATCCCATAACCTGGTAGAATAGAAAAGAAATCTCAGAATTAGGGATGAAAGGGCAGAGAGCAAACTAAAATAAGTATTGGAGACACAGAAAATAAAAATAAAAATCATAGGGGAGAGGGGAGGGGATCAATTTTGCCTCCATATCCCATCCAAACACTCAGTAGGAAAGGAGAACTAATGCCAGGTGTCAGTCATGATCTGTAGGAAGACATGAATGATATCTGCTGGGGACTCACAGAGCTCACAAAGTCTTTGCGGGGAATCCCAGCTGTTTCCCTCAGGCACTTACAGATTCTGGGTTGGTTTAATGTTTCCTCATCTGTGCACGGACCTCTTAGGATCTCTCTTTCATCTGAACTCTGGAGATCTAGGGCCCAAAACTCTTCCCCTCCTTCCAGCTGGGAGACCACATCAGGTTTGGAAACAGGAAACCCTGTTCAGGGGGAAGAAAACAAGGGAGATCAGGGGAGTTAATGGGAAATTTGTAATAAAAAGCATTCTATTAGTTTAAGCCCAGTTCATTTTAAACAAGTAAAATTGCAAGGCTACCTCCCCTGATGCTCAAAGGTGAAGGACATAAGCTCTGCTTATGAAGCATTTAACTACGCACATCTCTGCTAGGAAAATACACAGTCAGACACTCATTATCAAAGAGGTGCCTAAAACACAGAGGATGGAACTGCATAGCCCAGAAATTGAAGACTCCAGACAGAGGACAAGTCCCCCTGGAAGTGCACAACTAACAGAGAGGTTCAGGGACAATGAGAGAATCCTATGGAAGCTGATAACAGTAAGCATGGGCTGGTGGGGTTCAGTGAAAAAAGGAACAGGAGAGGCAAGAATATCACAGAATGCTGAGCTCAGTGTGGTACAGCAGGGCCAGAGAGCAGCAGGAGAGTGGTCCTATTGGGTTATGGGAAGTGGGCGGGCACAGGCATGGGCTAAAGGACACTCCCCTAGCCTTCGGGGAGGAGCCACAAGGTCCATGAACTCAAATAATTATGGGGGACAACCAAAAATATAACAGGGACAGGTGTGAAGGTCAAAGGGCCAAAACTAGGGAACCACAAGGGGACACTGAGCAGAGAACCCTGGACAGCACCCACTGCTCCTCAAAAGCATTGAAGGAGCCAGAGGATGCCACTCAGGGGAACTCTGCCCGGATGTGTGACTGGATAAAGGAATGAAAACAGGTGCCACAGTCGCAGTGCCCCCCCGCCTCAGCCAACCTCCTTTCCCTGGTGTTGTAAATGGCCACCTTGGCCATAGCTAGGAGGAGGTCGATTTTGTGGTGCCACGGATAGGGTGTGCGTAAATAAAAAGGGGTGGGGAAAAGTGCAGCCAGAACCTCAATAAGAGGTTCTGGAGAAGCCAGAAGAGTGGCTGCAAGATGGCTGCAGATAAACATGTGCCAGGGTCTCCCTCATACTGCAAAAAGGGCAGGCATTGGGAATGGGATGAACCATGCCAGGTACACGCCCATGCTCATGGCTCCATGAAGGAGCCACCAGCTAATATCCCCAGCAGGCCGTGGAATCAAAATGGAGTAGAGGCTGCCACCCTTCCCCGACCACCAAGCCAGAGCTCTTGACCCAGTTGACCCGGAAAGAGGAGGCTGCCAAATAGATCACCTGGCAGGCCTCAACCCGCACCAGGTTGCCTGGGTCCTGGACCACGAGGAGCACATCATCGGCGTACGCTGACAGCACCAGCCGCATCTCCGGCTCATGGATCATCATTTCCGTCAACCTCCAATGGAGGAGACAAAGGAAGGGCTCAATGGCCACAGTATACAACTGGCTTGACAGCAGACAGCCCTGCCATACCCCTCGCCCGAAGTTGACAGGTGCGGTCAGGGTCCAGTTGAGCCTGACTAAACACTCTGTGGAGGCGTACAGCACCTGGAGAAAACCCATGAACTGGGGCCGGAAGCCAAAAGCCCGCAGTGTGCCCAGGAGATACCCGTGGTACATCTGGTCAAACGCCTTCTCCTGATCCAGAGACAGGAGGGCGAATGACAGACCATCCCTACACCCAAGCTCAAGGAGATCCCAGACCAAATAGAGGTTGTCAAAGATGGTCCAGCCCGGGACAGTGTAGGTCTGGTGAGGATGGACCATGTCCGCCAGCATGGACCCCAGTCATAGCAAAATGGCCTTAGCCCCGACCTTATAGTCCGTGCTGAGGAGCGAGACGGGACGCCAATTCCGGAGGTCCCTCTTCTTCAGAAGCAAGGTGAGCACAGCTCAACAGCATGACAGAAGGAGGACCCCACTCCCCAAGGACTCAGCCCAGATGATGACAAGGTCCGGGCCAAGAACATCCTGGAACAGGCAGTAGAACTCCACTTATTGGTGGGCATGAGAGGGAGGGCTTCCGAGAACTCAGCCAGAGTGAGAGGCAGCTTCAGACAGTCCCGGTCGCCCGCGCTGACCATCGGGAGTTCATTCCAGAGCACCCTACAAGTGTCGCTGTTGGTCGGATCTGGGGAGAAGAGGTTGTGTAGAAGGCCCTGGCCCTTCCTTGCATCTCCTCTGGATCCGTGATGGGGGTGATGTCCTCTGCCAAAAGGGGATTGGTCCTGCTTTGAGAGCAGGGGGTTGGACTAGATGACCTCCTGAGGTCCCTTCCAACCCTGAGATTCTATGATTCTATGCTTCTTAGCCCCCCTCCTTTTCTCCAGGGCATAGAAGAAATGGGAGCCACAATCCATCTCCCGGAGGAGACGGATGCGGGATCGAACAAACGCATCCAGGGCCCGCCGGTCCTCGAGGGCTCAGAGCTCCTCCCCCTTCTCCCAAGCACGCTCCACAGAGGGATGGATCCCCGGGGCTAGTGACCAGATGCCTCTCCAGCTCCAAGACCTCCCACTCCAACTGCTTTATCGCCGCATCCCTCCGCTGGCTAGCACCCCGGGTGTAGTCATGCCAGAAGAGCAGGTTATTACTGAAGTGTCCGTAGGCCAGCCCCGGCCTCTCAGAGGTAAGAGAGGCTGTCACAGCCATCCGATGGTGGTCCAAAAATGGGGCCAGCCAAACGCCGGAGGAGTGGGTTCACAAAAGATGATGATGAGGAAAATAAATGCGGTCCTACCGGGAGTGGCGTGACCGATTTTCCTCCACCTGGACATAGGTGAAGGTAGAATCATTATCCGGGTGGTGGTCGCGCCAGATGCCCACCAGAGAATGGTGATCTACAATCTCCTGGAGGCATCTGCGGCAGCCAGGCTTGACTCAGTCCCCGTGCAGTCCCACTCCTCGAGGATGCAGTTAAAATCCCCGCCCAGGACCAGGCACTCGCGAGGATCCAAGGAGCCGAGGAAGGCGGACACCTACTGGAAAAAGTGTACCTGTTCCAGGCCCGATTTCGGGGCATAGACATTAAATAGGTTCAGTGTTAGCCCCTCCATATGGACCTGGAGATGCAGCAGGCAATCCAGCGTGACTTCGGCAACCCCCAGCACCTCAGGCCGTAGGTCAGGGGAGAACAGGGTGGCCACTCCAGCCATATTAATTGTGAGATAGCTAGAATACACCCTGTCCCCCCACTCCAGCTAACCGCTAGCAATAGGCCTTATTCCCTGTGGACTAGGGAAAGGTTACTTCAGGGTAATTGGAGCGCCTGGAGCCAATTAAGACCCTGCCCTAAACTTAATTAAAAAAACCTGCTTCAGTCAGACAGGAAGAGGGAAGGACAGCTGACGAGAGTTTGGAGGAGTATTGCTGTTAACCAGAGGACCAGGGGAAGGGAAACCCTGCCCGAGCAGAGGTAAGGGCTGGTACAGAGGACTAAGGGAAACCCTACCCAAGGGGAAAGAGGGTGAGAAGCCCGTGAAGCTGAAGGGGCTGGGACTCGGAGTAAGGGGGCAGACCTGGGTCCCTTCCCTGCTCCCCTTCTCTCCCCCACCAGGGCACTAGCAGAGCCCTTGACACTCAAGAAGAGGGGCAAGGAGTGGCATCCTGACCTGCCGCACTACAATAGCTGCTGCTATTTGCCACCTCAGCAATCTCAGATATCGGGAAAGCCTATTTTGTAGAATTAGGGAGTTTAGTGAGCGAAGTGTAACGGGAGGGAATATGAAAATCCCAGTGTGTGGAGAAAGGTGGCAAATTACATGGTGTAGTTCAGAAGCCACAGACTAATTCCCCTGGAAAAGGAGAAAGTGAGAAATAAGAATCACGGCATGTGACTTCAGGAGGGACAAATTCACTAGGTTGCCTCCCTCATTCAGTAAGGGGCCCACACTTTCCTTGACTTTCTTCTTGTTGCTAACATACCTGAAGAAGCCCTTCTTGTTACTCTTAACATCTCTTGCTAGCTGCACCTCCAAGTGTGATTTGGCCTTCCTGATTTCACTCCTGCCTGCCTGAGCAATATTTTTATACTCCTCCCTGGTCATTTGTCCAATCTTCCACTTCTTGTAAGCTTCTTTTTTGCGTTTAAGATCAGCAAGGATTTCACTGTTAAGCCACGCTGGTCGCCTGCCATATTTACTATTCTTTCTACACATCAGGATGGTTTTTTCCTGCAATCAAAATAGCTGTTTTATTGCTGACGCTGTTGAAATTTGGAAGGCACTGAGAGAGATCTTAAAAAGAGAAATATGCAATGACAGTGTTAAATTCCAAGCATTTAAAAAATGAATGGGACAAGCACTATCTCCAGCTCATTTTCTTGCAAATATTCTCAATACTCAGTACCAGGGTCAAACTTTAACTGCTGAAGAAAGGAGTTGGCTATGACATGGACATTATAAATAGGATGATGATCTCTCTCATAGAACTGGAAGGGACCTTGAAAGGTCATTGAGTCCAGCCCCCTGCCTTCACTAGCAGGACCAAGTACTGATTTTGCCCCAGATCCCTAAGTGGCCCCCTCAAGGATTGAACTCACAACCCTGGGTTTAGCAGGCCAATGCTCAAACCACTGAGCTATTCCCCACCTTTAAGGAATTGTTAAAAAGGGGATAGAGAATAAGACTGAGAATATATTATTGCCCTTATATAAATCCATGGTACGCCCACATCTCGAATACTGTGTACAGATGTGGTCTCCTCACCTCAAAAAAGATATTCTAGCACTAGAAAAGGTTCAGAAAAAGGCAACTAAAATGATTAGGGGTTTAGAGAGGGTCCCATACGAGGAAAGATTAAAGAGGCTAGGACTCTTCGGCTTGGAAAAGNGGGAAGTAACTCAAGCACTTGGATTCAGAGACTGCTGAAGTGATAATCTCACTTGCGCCACTTCCCGCAGCTCCCACTGGCCGGGAATGGTGAACCGCAGCCAGTGGGAGCTGCGAGTGGCCGTACCTGCGGACGCTCAAGTAAACAAAGCGTCTCACGGCCCGCCAGGGGCTTACCCTGAAGAAGCCATGGTCCAAGTTTGAGAACTCCTGGTTTAGAAGAGGCTGTTTTATCAGTGTGCCCCACTGATCCCAGCCTGCTGAAAGGTGTCTGCACTCTCGCCTGGCCTGATGGGTAAGCACAGTTGATATACAGGGCATCATGGCCCAGGGCCTCATCTAGGAGCAGGATTATTGCAGAATTCCACTCCAGGAAAGGGAAAGACCTGACACCTGAGGGGTGCCCTGAGAGAGACCAGGAATGGAATAGGGTGCACCTGGCCCTGTCACTCACTATGACACCCACTCCCCTTTCTCCCACGGCTTTCAGCCCTCCCTTACCTTCTGGGGCCCTGTGACGCTGATCCAGCAGGGATTAACTCCACCCTATGGACCGAGGAGGCCGTGCCCCCTTGGCCCTGCCGGGCATGCTCCAGCTGGAAATCAGATATAAAAGGGAGCAGCTCAGCTCAGTCGATGCTGACTGCTGAAGAGGGAGGATTCAGGCCGACAGCTCCAGCCTGGAAGCCGCAGACTCCCCGGACTGCGGAAGCCAGCCACACTGAGATGCAAGAAGATGCCCACGACCACTGGGAACCACTGAGAACTGCCCGAATCAAGGAACCCTGAGACACCGGGGATGCTAGGACCACCACATGAGGAGACTGGGTAGGAAGTGGCCCTGGGGGTACGACCCATTAGGCCGGACGCTTGTCAGGGTGTTTTGGCTGGATCCCCGCTGACCCAATGGCAGAACCATCCACCACTGTCAGGGCCCTGGTGAAGCCAGGCTGGGTGGAGTGGGTTGGGCCCGGTTCCCCCTACCCCCTGCTGTCACCCCCACTCCCACCCCTGGGGTGGGAACCTCCCCACCTTAGGCCTAGAGGCTTGTGTTTGTCTGCCATTCACCAGAGTTAGATGCTAGATCAATGGTTCTCAACCAGGGGTATGTGTACCTGTGAGGGTATTCAGAGGTCTTCCAGTGGGTACATCAACTCATCTAGATATTTGCCTAATTTTACAACACACTACCTAAAAAGTACAAACTAACATTTCATACAATGACTTGCTTGTACTGCTCTATGGATTATACACAAATATAAGTACAGTATTTATATTCCAATGGATTTATTTTATAATTCGATGATAAAAATGAGAAAGTCAGCAATTCAGTATTAGTGGGCTGTAACACTTTTGTGGGTTTTTATGTCTGATTTTGTAAGCAAGTAGTTTTTTAAGTCAGGTGAAACTTGGAGTATGCAAGACAAATCAGACTCCTGAAAGGGGTACAGCAATCTGGAAAGGTTGAGCATCACTATGCTAGACTGTTTGGTGCTCTGGCCTGCCTGAGGGCCCGAGCCCCCTGTTTGTTTGGTGCTCTGCCCTGCTTGAGGGCCTAAGTGTAGACTGTCTGATACTTTACCCCGCCCTGAGGGAGAGGGCCACTATATAGATTCTGGTCAATAGGCCGCACAGTTCTGAGGGAGAGGACAGCCACATTGACTTTGACCACTAGGCCACACCAACCCAAGACTAAGGGTGATTGGGCAGACTTAGCTGTGGGGCTTTAACAAACCTTACCCTACCGCAAAAGGCGACGGAGCACACTTTCTCCATGAATCAGAGGGGTAGCCGTGTTAGTCTGGATCTGTAAAAGCAGCAAAGAATCCTGTGGCACCTTATAGACTAACAGACGTTTTGCAGCATGAGCTTTCGTGGGTGAATACCCACTTCTTCGGATGCAAGAGCTCATGCTGCAAAACGTCTGTTAGTCTATAAGGTGCCACAGGATTCTTTGCTGCTTTCTCCATGAGAGAGCCCAGGAGCACCCACTCCTTGTGTTCTCTCCTCCCTTCCCTTGCCCACAGCCTTCCTCACTAGAGGTTCCCCCAAATTTCCCACTTCCCAACCATTTTCCATCTCACCTTCCCACTGTCCGAAGTTGTCTTTGCTTCTGACTCCCAGGAGTTTCTGCTTCCCTTTCTTCCATTGCTAACTCCCCCATTTCCTGAAGCAAATGCTACCCAGCCCCCATCTCCCCTTTACTCCCACCACCACCCCTCCCAGATCCTTAACCCAACTCCCTCCCATTTCTTCTGGTCCTGCATTGCACCCCAACTCTGATCTCTGGCATCCCCTCTTCCCATTGCCCCCAGAGCTCCCAGCTCCCAAACGTGCCGTGCATCAGCCTACCACTGTGGAACCCAAACAGAAAGTTGGAGTGGGGATGAGGTGGATCATTCTAACGACACACAAATGCCGTGATTGGAGAAGGAGGAGGGTGTGACTCATGGACCTCTTGATGCCAACTGGCAGAGGGCACAGGGGTATCTATTGTGTTACTGTGATTCCACAGACCAGATACATACATATTAGTTCACCTAAAGGTGGCACGTCAGTTCTTTGTCAAGACCAGTAGCCCACTGGTTATCACAATCATTGAGAAATCTGTGTAAGGAGAACATTTAAGAAGTTATGTATCTATACTGGAAATTATGTTCATAAAAACTGAAACAGATTCCTTTCAACCAGGAGGTAACAGACCTTTCTCTCTCTGTCTGGCCATGTGTGTACTGGGCATCGTACGTCTCACAATGGGGGCCTGTTTGTACACTCAGCCAAATGCTAATGAGAACATGAAATCTTCAACAGAGGAAATTTACAGGGGAAAAAAAATAAAGAGCAGGATCCTGTTACAAGTGAAGACAATGGCATGTTGGGGGACATTTGGGGGTGCGGCGGCAAACTCTGCATCTTCCACTGCAGAGGCAAGATGACAGCATGACTTATCTCATGAAAGGAAGTTCACAGCCAAGCCTGGCTTCAAATGCCGGAGGGACTTTGCATGGGTTTTGCTCTATAACATGAAAGGATCTAGTTAGGTAGGTAAGTCTAGGTTCTAGAAAGCATGTTATGATTTTACTTGATGTGTAACCATTTGTTCCCAAGACTTCTACTTCCTATCACTTGAATCTCTATTTTTGGTTGAATAAACTTTTACTTGTTTTCACTAGAAACATATCTGAATGTTGTGTGTTAAGCAGAGTGGTTGGCATGTAAGGTCTATTGAGACCAGTAGCCCACTGGTTATCATAATCATTGAGAAATGTATGTAAAGAGGACATTTAAGTAGTTATGTATCTATACTGGAAATGATGTTCATACAGGTTCCTTTCAAGCAGGAGGAAACAGACATTTCTCTCTCTGTCTGGCCACGTGTGTACGGGGCACTGTATGTCTCACAATGGGGGCCTGTTTGTACACTGAGTCAAATGCTAATAAAGAGATTGTGAAATCGTCAAGAGAAGAAATATACGGGGGGAAAAACATCCCAGGAGGATCCTGTTACAAGTGAAGACAATGGTATGCTGGGGTACATTTGGGGGTGCAGAGGTACACCCTGCATCTTCCACCACAGAGGTAAACTGACAGTGTGACTTGTCCCATGAATGAAAGATCACAGCTGACCCTGGAAGGACTTCACAGGAGCATTGGTCTATTAATATATGGAGATATACCTATCTCATAAGAGCTGGAAGGGACCCTGAAGGGTCATTGAGTCCAGCCCCCTGCCTTCACTAGCAGGACCAATTTTGCCCCAGATCCCTAAGTGGCCCCCTCAAGGATTGAACTCACAACCCTGGGTTTAGCAGGCCAATGCTCAAACCACTGAGCTATCCCTCCCCATGCAAGGATCCAGTTATGTAAGTCTAGGTTTTAGAATGACTGTTTTGATTTTACTTGATGTGTAACTATTTGTTTCCCATACTTCCGCTTGCTATTACTTGAATCTATACATTTTTAAATACACTTTTTTACTTATGTTCCCTATAAACACATCTGAGTGGTGTGTGTGAAGTGGGGCAGTGATCTAAGGTGGAACTGGTAAGCTGGGGTGAACTTCTTCTTTGAGGGCAGCGAATCTGTGAATACTATGAGTGTCCGTGGAACGGCGGCTGGACACTCCAAGGAGACACTGGGTGGGGACTCAGAGTGTGTCTATCACTAACCTACTGAGAGAAAGCAGTGCCTGAGTAGGGTAAGATGTGGGGGACTTGTGCTGCTTCTGGCTGGTGGAGTCGGGCAGCTGACCCATGTCAGGCACAGACAAGGCTCCCTCACTCTACGGGCAGGTAGTAGTGAGGACCCGTACCGCTCTGGGTAGCATCACAGAGGAGAACCAGGAGAGGACAATATTTCAAGAAGAGGAGCATGGCGACAGGTATCAACGAGAGCGGACAGGTCAAGGAGGACAAAGATGGAAGTATTGGGCTTTGGCTCAAGAGAGGTCACTAGAAACTTTGACTAAAGCAGTCTCAGTGGAATTCCCCATATCTCTGCCTCCCTGAAACATTCCCTTCCCACTCCCACAAGACCCTCCCTGCTCCCTAGAACAACCATTCCTTAACCCCATCCCTCCTCCTTCCCACTATCCCTAATGTACCCCAGTCCCCGGTAATCCAGATCTCCTACCTAATCCTCCCCCTCCTACAGAACCAATGCTGGGCCCGCCACCCCTTTTCCTCATTCCCAGTTTCCCACAACCTCTGTCCACCCTAATACCTGTCCCCAGGACCTCCTGTCCCTGACTCCCTCCCTCCTCTTGCTTCCATTGTACCCAAGCCTGACTGATTCCCTATTGTCCTAACCCTCCACACACACCTCCCCAGGAGCACCACGTCAGGAACTGGGGCATGAACGGTGAGGTCCAGTGGTTAGAACCATAAGTGGTCAGACCTGTGTGGTCAAGAAAAAATCAAGTGCCAGGGTCTGGCTCAAAACACCAGGAACCATAGAGCTGTGCGACAAGGCAGGGACCAGGAACAAGGCGTGGTCTCTCTCAGCAATAGGTCAGGGATCTGCCTTCCTGCACAGACAGCTTCCTGGTATTTCCCAGTTTAAACAGGAAGTCTGGATCAATCAGAGGTCACGGGAGGAACTGCCAGTCATCTCTAGTGTGGACGGCACTTCCTGCAGTGACTGGTCTCCCAGGATGTGCATCGCCAGCAGCTCTGCGAAGGCTGCCCTGTGATGGAACAGAACCGCCACCCACCTGGGACTTTATAGACACATATTCATACCCCAGTAATCTTCATGCACCAGCCCCGCATCACTTTCTCCCAAGGAAGGAACCTCCCACTGTCTCCTATCTGAGCCCCCCTGACTGTCACACCCTTCATGCACTTGGGAAGCTATTACCCCAAAGCAGCTTTTCACATTATCAGCTGGCTCTTATAATATGCTCTGGGGCTGAAACGATGCTTCTGATTATCCACCAGCTGACCTCAGTCCCTTGGCCTTTATCTCTGCTGGTACATGGCACCCAGTGCCTCGCTGGGGAAGCGGAATCGTAAAAGCTAATTAACTGTAGAGGTTGGAATTTCAAACTGGTACAAGGAAAAGTGAGACTGAAATGCTCATGAAGTGCAGCAGACACTTGTTAACAGCTTTCCAGCAATCTACTCTCACAGGAATTGACTGGCTCCAGAGAAAATGCTGTGGCCATTGCACCTGAGCTCCACCCGTGCCTTTGAGTTAGAGCTCTACCATTGATACCTTTCAGACAATGTGTCTTGTGCATTTTTCTTGCATTCTGCAGGAGTTCCTCTTGAAAGTTTTGCCCTCTCATACCAAAATTTCTGCTTAAGAGGAATATTTTCAAGGGTTCTAAAACCCACATGCAAACTCCGACCTGGTTTACTCTTAAAAGTTTTGCCAGTCCAGCTCTGTTGTTTAAGGCTGTGAAAAAGCACATCCCACTCCTGCCCCCCCCCCCCCCCCCCCCCCCCCCCCCCCCCCCCCCCCCCCACCAAGACACATCATAACGTACCAAAACAACA
>QXTE01000933.1:13041-34957 GCA_003942145.1 Platysternon megacephalum
CCCCTTTCCTGACCCACCACAGACAGAATCCTTCAAACGGGCTGAAGAGAGATTAAAACCCCAAACCTACATTTATTGTGTCCAAATGAAAACTGCCGAGAGATTTAACATGTTACTATTTAAAACTGGTTTTAAAATCTTACGCAAAAAAAAAATTACATCCATCACACACAAAATCATCCCATGTGGGAGCAGAATCAGCGCCAGCTTAGGCTTTGTCTACACACAAACGTGCACCAGATCAGTGAGCGGACACTGATTCTGGTAGAAGAGGCGGCTTTTTCTGGTGTTGCTTAAGTCACTTGGGAATCAGTTTAAATCAAAACAAGCCCTGTCTTACACCAGATTAAGAGTGTCCACACAGGGATTTAACTAGGCCACTTTAAATTCACACCTTTGTACTTACACCGGTGCAAATCGCAATGCAGACAAGGCCTTACACTGGAGTGACCAGTGCCCTGACAGCAGGATTTAGCCCATTACACAGGAAGCTGCAGCAGCAAAAAGAACAACATCTTAATACCTTAATCACCACAGAAACAGAAATCTGGGGCTAAATTACAATCAAAGCAAACAGAACAGTGTGTGCTGGGCACAGCCCTACGCTAACAATTCATTTCATCCAACCCTGGTTAGTTTTCTATACAAACAAGATCCTCATAGATTGAAGTTTTAATTTTTTCAAAAACAAGACAGTTCTGTAGAAATCAAACAATAAGCGACCCTGACAATCCCTGGCAGTCTGCAGCCACAGAGGTTTCAATTCTAAAGTGAAAGCTGCAGTTGCTGTCTCACAGCCGGGCGTTTAGCTCGGGTACAATCAAGGCAAAGGCTTTAAGCAGGTGGTGGAAGGTGCTGATGAGCTGTTGCATTCCCAGGAGCCTGATCTGCTCCGGTCTCTCCCCTCGCGTCTGGGATCCCCCCAGCCGGCTGCGCAGGGGCCGACGGGCTCCGTTACGCTGCAGGAATGAGACAGGGACAGTCAGAGCCGGGTCAGGGTGAGCAGACCCAGCAGTGCCAGCTCCGGTACTGGGCCCATCTGGGGCTCGGGGTAAAGCTCCGACTGGGCGCTACACCCCGCGCCGAGGGGGAGGAGGCCGTAAAGCCGATCACCGTCCCACTGAGCTACAGTGATCCCTGCTCCCGGCGCCCAGCGCAGCATCTGTGACGCATCCCGGCCCCTTCCCCTAGGGCCAGACACACCCCGACCCCCTCCCGGAGTCCCTGCGGCCTGGAACCCCGCCCTGCAGAGGGGAGATGCAGACCCGCCCCCGCACTCAGCACCCCCACTGCAGGGAGATCAGGGGCAGGGCTCCCCGGGGCTGGCTGGTCAGAGGGGCAGGGCCTGGGGGACTCTGGGCAGGGGTCTCCCCCACCCTCCCCCCGAATCCCCCCAGCTGGTTTCCCCCTCACTTACCCTTGACACAGGTGTCCGATCCCTGGTTGCTTCCTGGGAGGGGAGAAGGAGAAGGGGGGTGTTAGCGTCTCTGGCCGATCCCCCGCCCGGCCCCTCGTGTCAGCGTTTACCCTGCTGCAGGGTGGGGGTGACGCTGCCCCAGCCGAGCGGCTGCAGTTTGCCCTGGTGCGAGGGATGGCGCAGGGTGAGCCAGCGGGAGTCAGGGCGGGTCACTGCTCCCCGGGGCTGAGATCCCCGAGCCGCCCCCCGGGGACTTGGACATACGGGGGTGGGACTCTCACAAGTGACTAAGGAGCCCAAACCCCATTGAAATCAGTGGGGCTGAGGCTCCGACATCCCCATCGGCGCCAAAGCCAGCTCCCAGCCACAGCAGAGGGGGTGGGGGGGTTAGACCCAGGCCAGACACCACCAGGGCGAAATGCTGCTCCGAGGGGTCAGACGCACCCCAACCCCACAGGAAACACACATGGCTGGTCTGGCACGAGGTGTGTGCGCCCCCCCCACCGACTTCACGGGCTGCTGCAGGAATTTCAGTGCAGCCGAGGGGAGTTGGGTGCTGACACTCCACTGACTCCCATTAACTCCCCTAGGTTCCTCTGAACTCAGCCTAATCAGGGTTTGTCTACGTGGGGAAATCGACCAGCACAGCTGTGGCTGAATAATTTAGCTCTTCCAGTTAATCTCCCTGTCACGGAGTGTGGGGGAGTCCGGGCCCTGCACCCCCAGCTTCCTGCGATTCACCATGACTCTCAGCCAGCCAGTAAAACAGAAGGTTTATTGAGACGACAGGAACACAGTCCAAAACAGGTCTTGCCAGTACAGACAACAGGGCCCCCTTTAGTTAGGTCTATCTGGGGGCCCCAGGGAGGCCACGCTCCCCGCTGGGAAGCCCCAGCCCCGTCAGAGTCCCCTCTTCCTTCCCAGCCAGCTTCCCAAAAACTCCCAACCCCTTCCAGGCGTCTCCTTTCTCCCTTCCCCCCGGCTCCTCCCCCAGCCTTTTCCTTTGTCCGAATTCCCCGTCAAAGGTGTTACCTGGTCTCCAACTCCCCTCCTGGGTTCTCATGTTACATGCTCAGGTATCTCCCTTCCCCAATGCAGGCAGTCCCAGCCCAGGCCCCCCTGCAGCCTTCCCCCTCAGTATTCAAATAACACCACAAAACATTCTCACTTCGTCACACTCCCCATGCAGCCAAACCCCCAGTGTCACCGAAACAGCAGGGACCTGCCACCCCCCAGAGGGACCCTGGGGTGCGTTAACACGTCCTGTGCCTCCCCCCAGGCCCCAGCACATCCCCTGGGCTACCGGCACCCGCCCGTCACCTACCGGAGCTGGCAGAGCCTTCGTGAGCTGTGAGGGAGAAGGAAGCCGGGGTCAGTGTCTCGGGAACGCAGGGTCCCCGTTCCCCCCGCCCCCCACTCGTTATACACGTACACGCCCCAGTGACTGAGCCAGATGCTGCTGTTCTGCCGTTGGACCCAGACACCACGGTGATGGGCGACCCACACAGAGCACCCAGGGTCACTGCCCAGTCCCGCTGCTGCAGCTCCCCAGCCTCCGAGAGGCCGTGGGGGGCTAGGGGAGGTCTCCTGGGACTGGCCCCAGGCTGCCCTGTACCGGGTCACACAGCGACAGGAACAGGGGAGGGCTCAGCACTTACCTGCAGCCGCTTTGTAACCGTCTTTCTTCTTCCCTGCAGAGACAAGGCAGATCGCAGTGAGTGCAGCTGCCCCTGGGGCAGGAACCGGCTCCGATCTGTGCCCATGGCCCAGAACCACGGGGCCCGGCCCATCGCAGGGACAGGATCACAGGCTCTGTACGAACCGTTTTCCTCCCCGGGTTTCAGGCCACACAGAGTTTTGGGGGCCTGGGGCAGAGTCTGAGGCTCCCCCAAAGGTGTAAAAACACAGGGGGAGACCCAGATGGTGAGGGGAAGAGAGCAACCCCACCCCACACTCATGCTGCCTCGGGGGCTCCTGTCCTGGGGGGCTGGGCCTGGCTCCCCACTCTGGGCCCTGGTACACGAGGTCACAGCACAGACTCAGGTGTGGGGCTGCGACCCCACATGTCAGCTCAGCACCACTCAACTTCCGCAGCTGGGGGGCCCAGAGCAAACTGCCCCTTTGTTCCCCACCGGGCAGCCCTGGGCCCAGCAGCAGAGCGGGGCAGCCACACAGCACTGACGCCGGGGGCTGCAGGGGCCCAGCCAGGCCAGAGCAGGTCAGCACTCGCCCAGCCCAGGCGCTAGGGGGATGGGCACGTCACCACGGCCTGGCACAGACACCCGGCACTTACTGAGGAAGACAACGGCGCCAGCGACGGCAGCGACCAGCACGAGAACCCCGATAACGACACCCACGATCAGCATCACGTTGGACTTGGGCGCTGAAACGGGAACGGGCCAGTGAGCAGGGGAACCCCAAACCCTCTTCCCGTTACATGGCTCAGTCACCCCACCCCCCACTGGAGCCCCATAACGCCCCCAACGCTCTTTCCCCCTCCCAGGCCAGTCCCCCCCTTACCCCAGGGCACTCTCAGATCCTTCGCCAGGCTGGGGTGCTCCACGCAGCAGGTATAATTGGTCTCACTGCTGGGGTCGATCTCGATGGTCGCCCGGGTCTGGTAGGTCCCGTCCCCGCTGGGAACAACCCCCCACTGGACCGTCTCCTGCGGCACGGCCGCCCCCTTCTTCAGCCACACGACGGCCACGTTCCGCGGGTAGAAGCCGTGGACCCGGCAGGAGAGGGTGGTGAGCCCGTCCCGGGTCGGCCGGTCGCTCACCTGCGCCCGCGGTGGCTCTGGGGGGGAAGGAGACGCAGAGTTAGAGGGAACTCCCTGAGCTGGATCCCCCGGGGCAGCAGCAGCCGAGGGGGCTGGAACCCCCATGGGAGGCCCCAGCTCAGCCCCCTGCACTGGGAGACCTGGCAGCTGAGTCCCCCCCGACACACACTTCTCTCAGCCCAGTACGCACACACTGCTCTCCCTTCCAGCCGGAGCCGGCAGAGCCCCGGGCCTGGCAATGCACCGCAGGGGACAGCTCTGCCCCGTCCCTGGCCGGAGGGACGGGACCTGGTGCAGCCGCGCTCTCAGGTCTGGTTCTGATACACGCGGCCGGGGCACAGGCACCCCGAGGGGCTCTGCTCCGCTGGGGGAGAGGGGGCTGAACAGGGTGGGGTGGGACAGGGAGACGAACGGCGGCTCCTGCAGCAACGCTGGGGCCTCGCCTGATGCGGGGACAGAAATGTCCTGCCAGGGACAACGCTCAGCATGATGGCCGTGGGGAGCGATCTCTGCAGTGGGGATACACCCCATTCAGTGACCCCCCGGGGTGTGACGTGCCCCCCTCACCTCTCCTCTGCAGCGTCTCCTTCCCATACTCCAGGTACTTCCCCAGCCACTCGATGCACTCCTGCTCCAGGTAGGCTCTTTCTCTCTGAGCGATGCTCCTCTCAGCATCCCATTTCCGTTTGGTGACCTGAGCCCCGTCATCTGCCGCTACCCAGGTCTCCTGGTCCTTATCCAGGCTGAGGAAGTCTCGCCCATCGTACGCATACTGAGAAAACCCCCCTTTGGAGCCGTCACCCCGGAGCTCACAGCCGTACATCAGTTGCAGAGTGTGAAATCCTGAAACACACGGAGCCGGGCCCAGGGCAGGGTCACGATTTGAGCCACAGGGAGCAGCTAGAGATTCTCCAACACCCCCAGCCCCTGTGATGGGGGCACCAGCCCTGAGACCCCCTGCCGGAGGCCTCCCACACCCTGCCCCAGGAGAGGGGCAGTAGAGGGGAGTCCTCCAAGCGGCCTAGAGAGGCTGCAGGGAGCAGCCAATCAGGGACCAGCAGGATCATAAATGAATGAGCTGCTGGGCAGAGGGCCCCCCCCCTTTAACCCTGCTCTGGCTGGAGCAACCGCCCAGGGTCCCGCTGCCCCCCCCGTTCACACTGACCCCGCCCAGCAGCGCCCCCGCCCCACACGTGCCCGATGTTCCCATCAGCCACTTGTTCCAGTTTCTAGAGCAAAGCTCCAGGCGCCGCCCGGCACTCGGGGCCCTGTCCCATGGCCCAGGGTCGCGCAGCAGCAAACTCGGGTGGTTTTGCGCCTTTTCAGACTGGCCGCGGGGCTGGAGCCGCAGGACGCCCTGTGCTAAGATGGCTGCTGTTCCCCCACAGCCGGGCAGGCGGCAGAGACACGGCCCTTGGCTAAGGTGGCCCCACGTGCCAGGGTTTGCTGGGAACCCAAAGCAGGGCTGCCCTTGCTACACGGCTGCACCCCAGAGCCATAACTAGCTATTTTTGTGCCCGAGACAAGAATATAAAATTGCGCCCCCCCCCCCTCCCAGTCCTCTGGCTGCGCTGCCCCCCCATGGCTCCTCCGGCTGCGCTGTATCCATGCTGAACCCCCCCCCCCCACTCCTCCAGACACCCCCCCCCCGGCTCCTCCAGCTGTGCCGTGCCCCGCCCCCCGCTCCTCTGGACGCACCGCTCCCCCCGCCCACCGTTCCTCTGGCCGTGCCGTGGCAGTGCCGCCCCCCCTCGCTTTTTTTTTGCTTGGGGCAGTGACAAAAAAGTTAGAGCCGGCCCTGCGCTCCCCACCCCAGCTCACCTCCGCTCCGCCTCCCTGGGCCTGAGCGCGCTGCCACTTGCTTCTCCGCCCTCCCAGGCTTCCCACGCGAACAGCTGATTCGGGGGAGGCGGAGAAGCAGAGTGGGGCGGAGCGTTCATGGGCTGTCAGGAGAGGAGGGACATGGGGGCAGCAAAGAGAAGCTGGGGGCAGGGAGGGCAACTGGCTCGGCAAATGGAAGCAGGGAGCCCGTGGGTGCAGCAGGGGGGAGGTATGAGAACAGCCCAGCCCAGGGTCCCAAACACCCTCGCACGCCCCCATCTCACACAGGGAAAACCAGAGTCTGGGCTGCGTGTTCACCAGTGACAGGCGATTTGGGTGAAGGGCTCAGCTGGGGACACTGAAAAGGGCCCAACGCCCAGGGAGAGCCGAGCACCCCACTCCCTGCAGGGCATCCAGCCAGCCCCCCACCCCCACGGGTCACTGTGGGGAGTTCAGGCCAAGCCACTAACGGCAGCTCAGAGCCTGCTGGGGGCGGGAGCCGACCCCAGTAACCGTCCCCCCAGCCGGCACCGGCCTGAGCTCAGCGCAGGTTGGACACAATTAACCCCCATCTGCACAGCGAACCCCGAAGGTAGCCAGGGCTGGGCAGGCTGCCGGGTTCTACCTGGTCCCCCCAGCACGGCACATCTCACAGCCCTGGGGCATGGCAACAGGGGGGATGAACTAGCTAGAATGGCCCCCTCTCCCCCCCTCCAGGCACTGGGGGTCTCCCCCTCGCTTTCCTCCCCGGGCTCTCCCCATCCCCTGGGGCTCTCCCCCAGACCACATCCTCCTGCCTTTTGGTGTCTGCTCCCCATTGATTCCCACCCAGGAGAGTCTCCCCTCCAGCCCCTGCACTGCCCTGTCCTGCCCCCCAGCTCTGGGCACCCCCCCCTCGATGGTGTCCTGTCTCAGCACCCTGTGTAACCCATCTGCACCCGCTGCTTCCCTACAACAGCTCCCTCCACCAGCCTAATCCTGCAACTGTTCCCTGTGCCCCCATCTGCCCCGGCCCCTCCACCCCCTACCCCAGCCCCCTCCATCCCCTGCCTGCTCTGTCCCACCTGCCTCAGCCCCATCTGCACCTTCTGTGTCTTCCCCACCCCAGCTCCTTCTGCACCAGCCCCCTCAGTCCCCCCCACCCAGCTCCCCTCAAGACGCTGCTGTTCTGGGTCACACACCCCCCCACACCCCCCCCGCACTAAGTTGGGAGTGGAGCCTCCTGCCCTGCAAGGGAACAGCCTGAGCTGCGGCTGGCTGAGCGTGGCATGGCCGGGACACGCTGGCAGCTGGGAGCGTGGGAAGCTCAGTGCAGACAGGACACGGAGAGGCCTGGGGGATGTGTGTGTGTGTGTGTGGGGGGGGAGACAGAATTAATGAACGAGGTCGCTGGGTTTGGGGAGAAGGGGGAAGCTCAGCCCCCATCCGACAGCCCCAGAGCCCTGCAGTGGGGCCAGAACCACCCGACTCTGGGCTAGCACAGGGGTAGGGGAGCCCTGGGGCTGCATGCGCATTCCTGGTTGCAGTGTGACCCCCCCCCCCCACATGCTCTCACACACCCTGGGGTGGGGGGTGTCCCCCAAACACCTCAGCCACGAGCAGGCAAAACAAACTATCCCCACGTTAGAAAACTGATTCCGACTGACTGGAAGTTTCCTGTCGGGGTTACCGGGGCCGCAGGTCTGTCCCCCACCCCCGGCCTGCTGCAGCTGCACGGGCAGAACCAGACTTGCCAGGCGCAGATCGGGGAGGGCCTGGCCAGCTACCCGCAGAGCCTGCCTGCGGAGACAGCTCCCCGCCTGGCCCAGGACACCGGCCCCTGTGGGCCCAGAGTCGGGAATGAGTCTCTAGGCGTTACAGAAATAAACGGTGAATTCCTGCTGCAGAGGAACCGGGGGATGGACCCGCCCGGGCTTTTTATCCAGCCAGCCAGAGAAATGCTCCAAACAGGGGGGGTTGGGTCGTGGACCCTGTGACTCGGAGAAAGGAAATGGTCAGTCTGCCAGGACACGTTTTCCTTTTCTGTCCCTGCTACACAGGCACAGCCCCGTACCCCAGGGGATTCCCACAGCGGAAAGCCACCAGGGCGGGTCCGACAGAACGACAGCCGGGGCGCTCAGCTCCTTCTCTGCTACCGGCAGACACAGCGCTGGGCCCCCTCCCACTGACGGCAGCGTGGGCTGGAGCCGGCATGTCCAGCTGGGACACGGGGGGAAGGTCTGAACCGGGCCAGGCAGATCTCACCACACGGGGCAGTACGATCCCACACCCCCGGGGCTGCTGCCGCTCTCAGCGAGGGGGGTGGATGCTGGGGCGGATGCTGGGGCGGATGCTGGGGCGGCTCTGACATGTAGGCTGCGGGATGCACCATCTCAGCCGCCCTGGCCCAGCCGATTTTGACGCTGTTTGTCCTTTAGCAGTGGGATGGCAGAAAACAAACCGAGCCCTGGCCGTGCACAAACCCCGTGTGCGGCGGATGTGGATCTCGAGGGCTCCATGAACACCCAGAGCTCCTCCCTTGGTGAGACGGCGCTGGACAAAAGGAGGGGAGGCGTCATTCCTTGGGCCCTGGGACAAACAGGGATCATCTCTGGGGTAAAAGCCAAGTCTCTGTCTGAAGAACCCCCTGGTCGCTGGGGATATAACCGTTACTAACCTTTCTGTAACCGTTGTCCATCGAGATGTGTCGCACTCGCCATTCCCGTGTAGGGGTGTTCGCGCCCCGAGCATCGCTGCCGGAATATTTCCCCTAGTGCTACCCGTGGGGTGGGCTCGGGCGCCCCCTGGTGCCGTGTGCTCATAGTGCTCGTATATGGGGCCCTGCTGAGCCCGCGCCCCTCAGTTCCTTCTGACCGACCACTCCCAGAGCGGGGCCAGGGGGTGGGAATGGACGTGTGAAACTCACCTCGAAGGAGAAGTTACAGAAAGGTCAGTAACCGTCGTTCCTTCTTCGAGCGCTTGCTTGTGCCCATGCCGATGTCGGTGACTCACAAGCCGCGGCACCGGAAGGGGGCCCGGAGTTCAAGGACAAGCCGAGGGCAGCACAGCGCGGCCAGAGCGTGCGTCATCTCTGGCCTGCTGAGTGACGGCCCAGCGTGCGGAGAACGTGCGCGCCGAGGAGCAGGTCGCAGCGCTGCAGGTATCCTGAGCAGGGACTGGCGCTGAAGGGGCCTGAGACCTTGTGACATGAGCAGTGACGTTCGGCAGATGGGGAATCCCCGTGAGGTCAGGACACACCTGGATGCGCGATGTAACCCAAGACGAAATCCTCTGAGCGGAGATGGGAGCCCCCTCGTTCTTCCCGCTATCGCTAGGAAAAGCTGCGGGGATTTAGGGGAAGGGTTTAGTCCGCGAATGTAAAATGCCAGCGCCCGTCTGACGTCCAGCGAGTGCAGGCGCCGTCCTGCCCGGTCTGCCTGCGGCTCAGGGTAAAGGACTGGGAGGAAAACCAGCTGGTTCAAGTGGAATTGGGGACCCCACTTTTGGGAGGAACTTTGGATGTGGGCGTAGCTGGACTGTGTGTTAAAGGAGATCGTGTCCGGGGGCTCCGCGGTGAGAGCTCGGATCCCTGACACTCGTCTGGTCGGCGTGACGGGCACCGGGAAGGCGACCTTCCCACAGCGGTACAGCAGTGACCATGGTGCTAGCGGATCGAAGGCTGGGCCCGTCGGCTTTGTGAGGACAAGGTTCAGGTCTCGGGGGGAGCGGTTCCTTCATCTGAGGGAAAAACCTCTCCAGGCCTCGGAGGAAACCAATTACCATTCCGCAGTGAGAAAACCTTTGGATGGCCGGCTGAGACGGCCGCCAGGTGGACTTTGACTGAAGGGAAGGCCAGGCCTTGCTGTGTCAGGGATAGGGGTTAATCCAGAACGAGCTGCATGAGGACTGCACGGGTGTAACTCCGCGTTGGGTGGAGCAGATGGAGAATCGTTTCCACTTTGCCCAATCAGTCGCCCTGGTGGAGGGTTTCCTACTGCCCCGAAGAACTCTACAAACCGGTTCTGAACCCGCCGCTCCTCAGGGTTTAGCCAGGAAGATGCCAGGCCTGCAGGTGCAGCGAGCTAAGGTTCGGGTGGAGCAGCTGGCCATGGTCCTGAGCGATCAGGTCCTGGTGCAGCGGGAGGGGGATTGGGGCCTCCACTGACAGTGGTCCCAGCGTGGTACACCAGTGTTGTCCGGGCCACGCTGGGGCGATCGGGATGACCCGAGCTCGGTCCTGCTTGATCTTCGTCAGAACCTTATGTACCAACGGAATGGGGAGAAAGGCACAGAACAGGTAAGTTGACCATGTGCATAGGAAGGCGTCTGCAATATCCGTAAGGAAATCCCCGCCTGTGGGAGGGTCCTGGGCAATATCTGGGCGAAGGACCCGCGGAGGCGAGCCACGGTTCTGCGCCCCAGGTAGATGAGAGGCGTTGAGGCTGATGGAACATGCGCTGCAGAACTCCCACGGACGAGCTGCTTCCCAGCATGGGGGGAGAGCGACCTCCGCCTGCCTGTTGATGTAGCACGTGTCCATTGTACTGTCCATGAGAACCGAGACTGTCCTGTTCGCGATGTGGGCCGAGAACACGCGACAGGCCAGGCGGACACCCTGAGCTCTCGGATATCGATATGGAGTGAAAGCTCGAGACCACAGACCTGAGTCCTGAGGTGTGCCACGTGGGGGTGTCGGAGACCAGATATGCGGACGGTCGGGGCCTAACGACGGATACTCCTGCGCTGACGGTGCGGCGGGATAACCACCAGGTCAATGAGTTGAGGCCTCGAGCTGGTACGGTGAGAACTGTGCCCAGACGACGTCTGGAAGGGGAGTATACCGTGGCCAGCCAGGCCTGGAGAGGTCTGAGTCTCAGCCTCAAGTGTCAAACCATGTAGGTGCCCGATGCCATGTGGCTGAGGAGTCGTGACGGGTGTGTCTGCAGGGAGGTTATCAGGGCCGAGATTGTACAGAAGCGATGCTCCAGAAGGGCCTTCGCCTCCACCGAGTCGAGAACTGCCCCAACCAACTCTATTCTTTGCACAGGAAAAAGTGTCGACTTCTGTACGTTTATCAGCAGACTCAAAGCCTGGAAGGTGAATTGTATGAAGTCGATGTCCGGCTCCACCTGCGCTCGGGACCGACCTGATCAGCCAATCGCCGAGCTATGGGAAAACGTGGATTCTCTTTCTCAGAAAGGCCCCTACTACTACCATACACTAGGTGAAGACTCTCGGGGTGGCCGACAGACCGAATGGCAGGGCTGCGACTTGGTAATGGGTCTGGTTTACCGCAAATCTTAGACACCTTCTGTGGCCTTGGAAAATTGAGATGTGGAAGTATGGATCTTTCAAGTCGAGGGCGGCTACCAACCCCTGGATCCAGCCACAGGACGATGGAGGCCAAGGAGACCATGCGGCACTTCCACCTTCTGAGATCGCGGTTGAGCCGAGGCAGGTCTAGGGTTGGTCTGAGACCTCCCCTGGCTTTGGAGATGAGGAAGTAACGGGGACAGAGCCCCTTTCCCCTTAGCGGTGCGGAACCTCTCCCACGGCTCCCATCCGAACGAGGGATCGTACCTCCTGCTCCAACCGATGCTTGTGAGAAGGGTCCCTGAAGAGGGACGAGGAGGGTGGGTGGGAAGGTGTGACGAAGTGGGAATGTTTTGTGGTGTTATGTGGATACTGAGGGGGAAAGCTGCAGGGGGGCTTGGCTGGGACTGTCTGCATGGGGGAAGGGAGATACCTGAGCATGTAACATGAGAACCCAGGAGGGGGGTTGGAGACCAGGTAACACCTCTGCCCGGGAACCTGGACACAGGACAAAGCCCGGGGGAGGAGCCGTGGGGGAAGGGAGAAAGGAGACGCCTGGAAGAGGCTTGTCAGTTCTTGGAAGCTGGATAGGAATGAAGAGGGAAGCAGAGGGGGCTTAGGCTTCCCAGCGAGGCCGGGGCCTCCCTGGGGCCCCAAATAGACCTACTTAAAGGGGATCCTGTTGTCTGTACTGGCAAGACCTGTTTTGGACTGTGTTCCTGTCGTCTCAATAAACCTTCTGTTTTACTGGCTGGCTGAGAGTTGTGGTGAATCGCAGGAACCCCAGGGGTGCAGGGCCCGGACTCCCCCACACTCCGTGACAGAAGGTGAGGAAGACAAAAATTGGAGGCTATACCCGGATTCCACTGTGTTTGGGACCCAGCACTCCGAGGTAAATGTGTTCCCAGGCGCTGAGGAATAGGACGGTTGGAAGATACAGAGGTGACTGGATCCTAGTGTGGAGGGACTGGCAGGTCGGCCTCGAGCGCCTCGTCAAAACGAGAGCTTCGAGGTGCCTAAATGACGAGGAGCCGACTGGGATGGCCCCGTGGAGGAGAGTGGAGGGGGCCTGTGCCCGAACCCCTCGTTCTGTCTCTGGCGCTGGTGGTGTCTGGGCGGTGGAGAACAGCATCGCCCGCATTGCTGGGGCCCATAGCGCCTTCTAGATTGTGCGGGCGAATGCAGGCCCAGGGATTTCAGCGCTGCCCTAGAGTCTGGCGTCTGTCTGCTCTGAACAGAGCCAGGAACCTTCGAATGGGAGGTCCTGGGTCGTCTGCTGCACGTCCCCTGGAAATCCCGAAGATTGTAACCATGAGCTCCTGCGCATGGTGACAGCCGCGGCCACTGACCTGGCTGCAGAACCTGCGACATCCAGGGCTGCCTGCAGAGAGGCCCAGGCCACTGCTCTCCTGAGACCTCCGGCCGGGTGCCCTGGGGGAGCAGGTCCTGCCATTTCTGCATCGCTTCCCACCTGTTAAAATCACAGCGACCCAGCCAGGCTTCTGGGTCGCCATGCGGAGCTGCAATCCCCCGGCGAGGGGGTTTCCTCCGGAACAAGGCCAATTTCTTGGGATCCTTTGCTGTGAGCCCCGTTTGATCTTGATGGTCCCTTTCATCGGCGGCTGCCACCACTAGGGACCCGGGGGGGGAGGGGGAGGGAGGAGGAAGGGGGCTGTAAGAATAAAAATTCTCAGCCCTTGGCAGGTACAAAATATTCCCGCTCCGTTCGCGTAGGAGGGAGGCTGGGTTCTGCCAGAGTCTCAATGGGCTCCGTGATCACCTCACGTGGGGGAAGAGCGACTCCTGAGGGGCCTGCTGCCGCCCAGCTAGCCGGGAAGGCCTGAGTGACTCTTTCCCACCTCCCCCTGGACGCCCAGATTTGAGCCACTCGCTTCGATAAGTCCTGGTGGGCTTTGTGCTCACCCTGGGGTGGGGGTACCTCTGTGACCACCAGCACCTCATCCGGTGAAGAGGAGGAGGTGGGTAAAGCCGGTACGGTCTCTGCGCTCTCCTCTGAGTGGGGAACCTGCTTCAGTTGCTCGGTACTGGGACGGGCACCAGGATTCGGGTCTGGTGTCTCTCGGTGCGGTACCGGAGGGGCTCTGCTTTCTGAGGCCACTGAGTACGAGCGCCTCAAGCCGGTGCCCTGAGCCGGGGGAAACCCCCGTGGGTTCCAGAAAAGCCCCTGCCTGGGTCCATGGGCCCCCCTGGGCGAAGTGTTCGGGGCCCCATCGCACTAGATGTCCCTGTTGTGTAATATGGCCACGGGGAATAGTGTGGATGGTCCTGACGGTGTGAACAACAGGACCCCACGTCCAACTCCGAGGAAGAGGAGGAGCGAGGAGACCATGGCGGTGTCGACCCTCCCGGTGCCGTGGGGACACCCTGGGCGAAGTGACCAGAGGGGGTTTCCCCTGGAGACCGGTCTCGGTGCCGTTCTAAGGCCGGGTGAGGGCTCTTTGCCACCCGATGGTGCCGGCGATGCCGAGTCCTGGACGTCCAGGGACCCTGGTGCCAGCAGTGTTAGCAGGTCCCTAGCTGTCGCGTTCACCCCTGGAGTGGACGGTACCGCAAGGTGTCGGATACGCTGCCTGCAGGAGGGCGGCGCGTCCCATGGCGGGGTACACGGGGCCGGCGTGGGTGTCTTTAGCGGTAGCTGCAGTGGCCTGGCACAGCTCTCGCACTGTCCCGGTCTCCTTGCCTGGCCCCTTGCGGTACCGGGGAGCGGCTCTTGTCTCGGTGCCTGTCCTGGGGCACCGGCGAAGAGGAGCGGTGCCACGAGCCCCGACTGGCGGGAGGCACACGCTGCACCAACGCGGAGCTGCTCGGTGCCAAGTCCGATCTCGGCCCCAATGCTGCCTCCATCAGGAGAACTTTCGGTCCCGCTGCCCGATCTGCCTGGGTGGGGGTTTGAATTCCCTGCAGGTCTGACAGCGACTCTTCCTGTGAGCTGCCCCCAAGCCCCGAGACAGCTCAAGTGCGGGTCGCTCGCTGGCAGGGATTTGCCGCAGGAAGAGCAGGGTTTGGAGCCCGGTGAGCGAGGCGTACCCCGCCCCGGGGAGTGCACAGCCTGTCCAGCGAGGGGAGACGTGTCCAAGCACTCGCACTGCTACAAACGACTTCCAACTAGCTAACGACACACACCATGAAACCAGAGAAAACCACTAGAAAACTGGCCGAAGCAGGGAGGGAAGTTCCAGCAGCCGCCACGGGCGGTAAGAGGGAACTGAAGGGCGTGGGCTTGGCAGGGCCCCTTATACCCGCGCTGTGAGGGCACGGTACCAGGGGGTGCCAGAGCCGACCCGACGGGTACCACTAGGGGAACAAATTCCAGCCGCGGTGCCCAGGCGCACACACCCCTACATGGGAATGGACGTGTGCAGCACACCTCGAAGAAGACGGATCCTTAAGGGATAAGGCCCCAAACTCCTACACCCCCCGGGGGGAGGGGAGGGCGACCAGGGGAGGGGAGTGCTCCTTGACAGAGAGGAAATACTGGGACGTCGTCCCGAGGGGCTCAAAGGGGCCCTGAGTCAGGGTGAGAAGGTCCCACGCTGGCGCTCAAGGAGCCGGAGGAGGATGAAGCAGGGATGCAGCTGGGAGGAAACACTGGATATCCCAGTACAGAGACCCCCTGCCTGCCCGGGGAGAGATCAGCCACTCGACGTGACATTGAGACGGCCAAGCCCTGGGTCCGACCCTCCTGTAGGAACTCCCAGGGCTGCGCTAGAGCTGGTGAAGAAGCAGAGAAGCTCCGTCTCCTGCAGCACGGCTTGGTCTGCCCCCGGTTCTGGATCAGACAGACCCGGTGGGAGGTTTCCTGGATGCCAGCGGAGAGGAGATGACGCCATGCGAGGCCGCTCAAAGGCCAGGCTGTCAGTCTGGGGTGCGCTGGCTCTGGGGGACAGAGCGGTCCCTGGGACAGCACATCCCGTCCTAAAGGAGGACAACGGGGTCAGACTGAGCCAGCTGAGATTGGGGAACCAGGGCCCCCCTGGCCAATAGGGAGCTGCTGCTATCACCGGCGCCCTCCCCCTCCTCATCCCCTGGAGAGACAGGACATGGGACGAGGGGAGCTCCTGGGTCATCGAGTCCTGTCCCTGTCGTCACAGGCAGCCCCGCCATGACCCCATTCATAAACTGATCCCCGTTAGCTCTGGGTGGCAGGGGCCAGGCGCACCCTGACCACCCCGGGAGATGCCCTCTGTGCCTATAGCCCTGGGTCCCTCTTTCAGCCGGGAACGGAGGGGCCCCTGCAGCTTGGGTGAGGGGCAAACGGGTCTCTCAGTGAGACTGGAAATTCCCTCGCTAGGAACAGGAGCACGTCTGGGTGCAGGCTCCTGGCGCCTGAGCCAGCTCGTCCCTGTGTCGCCCGCCATGTCTCATTCCTCGACCACGCCGAGCTCGGACGCTCTGGGGGCTTCGCTCCACACAGCACATCAGAGGGTCGGGTTCCTCCTGCTGGGGTGACGCCCGCGTCCCGCCCGGTTCGCTGGGGCAGGGCACGGCACTGGGGTCGGGTCGGAGCAGGAGGAGGGAACTGCTCACCCCGGGGACAGGGCCGGAGTTCGCAGCCCATCACCCTGCGCTGCACCCAGTTCATGCCAGGTTCCCTGCCCTGCTCCGTACTGAGCTCACCTCCATGCAAGCGCCCCACCCCCCCAGTCTGGCACTGCCCGTAGCTCGCTCCTGTCCGGCCCGGCTACGGGAAACGACGGGCGCTGAGCCCCATCCGAGAGGTGCTGAGGCTCCGGGGAAGCCGGACGCTCCTGGTCGGACGCACCGAGGTGTGAGCAGGCAGGGACAGCAGGAACCACTGGAGAGCTCTCGTGTGCACTCACTGCAGTGTGTCCACACACAACACACACCCCAGCAGTGACACCGGGGCAGGCTGAGATGTCCCACAGGCCGTCCTGAGCAAAGCAGGGAATTGTCCCATCTCTCCTGAGCAATAACCCCTGAGAGACTGTGGGTCATTCCCACCCCCAGGCTAGCTCTCCGTGGGGTGGGGCCCAAGCGTCTCTCTTCCCGGCGCAGAATGAACCCACGGTCCCAGGATCCGGAGCGCCTGGGAAGTGGTTTGTGCCGCTCACTCTCTGGCTGGAGCGTCGCTGAGGATGGCCAGAGGTGACCCCTTCCGTCTGAGGTCAGCGGCCCTGACAACGAACCCGCAGCAGGTACCCAGGGGCTGCAGCGAGGCCAACGGGCGAGGAGCTGAACCGGACGCGCTGGGATGCAGAGGTGACACCGAGCTCTGTGGTGACGCTGACCAAGAGGGGTGGGGAGGGCTGCGTCTCTCAGCTCCATGGAGCACGGACAGGCCCTTTGCTGATCACTGCCAGGGTGGGACTAAACGTCTGTCTTGAATCGGGGCTTCCTGGGGCTCTCCCAGAGATGTTTCAGACCGAGCACGGTCCCATTGCCCCGATTTCTCCTGGAGCAGGGACAGGATGGAGTACAGGCCCTGGCCCCTCTCTGGGGCTGGGACTGGTCCTACGGGCCCCATCTGCAGGAGATGAGGGACAGCCACCTGCACACACACACAGTACTGGGGGAGAAGGGCAAATCTGGGCAGAGCCAGCGCCCACGCTCTCTGGACAGCGCAGAACTCACCTGGTGCGGGGATCAGAGAACAAGGATCCGCGCACTGGAGACGACGACCCCCTGTGTGCTGCTCCATCCCCGTCTGCTCTGGCAGAGTCACACGGTGTCTGGGACCAGAGGCTGCCTTGTGAGTGTGTCCCCCCGGATCAGCCACCTCTGGGTGTCGACACTTTCCCTGCAGTGGCCAGGATTGTCTCACCTGCTAAACGGCTGGTCTGGACGCTGGGAAAGACGGCCTGCGTTTGATTTATATCCCCTCTGCGGCCTTGGCAGGAGCCAGGGGTGTCTTTGCTTTGTCCGAGGAGTCGCCCGATGCCTTCCCACCGATTCCCCAGCTGGCATCATCCACGTGTTGGGAGGGGAGTTCGGGTCGCTACGGCCTGGCCAGCTGCCTTCGGCACCCAGCTGCACACGCCGACAGGGAACCGCACTGCAGCCCCGGCTCCTGCTCAGCCCCGCAGGGCGTCCAGAGGGGAGTCAGAGCGGACGGCTGCTGCCAGGGGAGTCGTTCTGAGGCCCCCAGACCGAAGCATTTGCTGTATGTGAGAGGGCCAGATTCACACAGGCCGGCCGGTCCTGCTTGGCAGAGCGCGGGACGCAGCAGGAGCTCAGAGGGACGTGGGGGCTCCAGAGCGCTGTGTCCATCCTCCTGGTTAGAGGCCGTAGGATTTCAGTCTCCCTGCAGAGGCCCTGCCGTGTCCCTAGCTAGGGGCGTCCGTGCTCCATCGACCTCAGGAGAGGAAATGAACTCTGGCTCCGGCTGGTTCTTACCCCCCTTGCTCCGTCTCTCCGGGGCGCACCCGTTCCTCCTGGATCACGTCTATCGAGGCCGCGCTGAGGGGAAGACGAGGTGGGTTTGGGAACCTCAGGGGTAACACTGCTGAGCGGTGTCGCTCTGTTCTGACCTGGCTCCTCCTCGTCCGTCCGAGACGTTCCCTCGGGCGGCCGCTCTGAACTGGACACCGCCCGCTTCCACGTGGCTTCGAAGAATCCCAAGTGCAGGAGTTTTCCTGCTCTCCCTCTCCTGTGGCCCCTGCTCCGAATCCGAGCACTGTCCCTCCTCCCGGGGACACTACGGGCTCCACCAGACCGAGCTGCCGGACCCTGTGCCGGGGTTTAGCTCCCCGGAGCTGCTCTGCTTTTCCTGTGGCCGTGGGGAGGAGGAGGAGGCTGACGGCCATGGGGACTGGTCCACCTGCCCCATGGATGGTCCCCAGCGCAGTCTGAGGGTGACAGGGACGTCTCTCGCTGGCAGGGCTCAGAGGATGCCCTAACAGAGGGGGAGGGTCCCGTTCCCTGGGCCTGACCCCACTGTGTGCCCAGCACTGAGTCCCTGGCCTGTGTCCCCAGAGCAGGAGGCTCTGACCGAGTCCGCACAGCGCCGGCCACCCTGGGGAAAGGTCGCTACAGAGGGTCCGGGTCCACGATGGGAAATCCCAGGGTTTGACCCTCCTCCAACCCCTGTGCTGGACAGAGAGTGTCAGGGGCCGGAAATCTCCCCCAGGGATCGGGCTGCAGCCCAGCAGGGGAGGGAACGCCCTGGGCCTGAGGAGGGGAAGCCCTGGGAACACGTCTGACGGGGGTGAGGGGACAAGCTGCCCCAGACTCAGGCGAGGGGCTCCAGGATGGTCCCTGCCCCGGCTGGCTCTGCTGGGACGTGCCGGGCGGCTGGCACAGAACACGCAGAGACCCCCAGCCAGGGGCCCGGGGGGATGTGTCAGGCAGCCCCACCCATCCCTCTTCTCCCCCACACGGCTCTCCACGGGGGTGAGTGGGGGCGGGGGGCACCGATGGGGTCTCGGAGAGACCAGACCTGTAGCTCCCCCGTGTGGGTGGGGCCCAGACCCAGCTAGAAAGGCAAACGCTGTCCTGCTCTGCAGCGGCACCCTGGGGACCTTCCTGCAGCACCGGGGGAAGAGCGGGAACCTGAGGCTCCTCCGGGCAGCGACTGGCAGGACTCCAGGGGCAGAAGCGGGAGCTCTCTCCTGTGGCCACTAGCTGGCCCTGGGGCGCTGCATTTCCCCATTCTCCCCGTTATCCCGATTTGTGATGATCTGATCTCGCTCCTGATCCCAGCTAAGATCGGCTCCGCGGGGCTCTGCTGTAACCGCCAATAGAATCACCCCAAAACTCTGGTATTTAAGCCAAACTCAGGATTTGTGGAGCCTGACTCGTGATTTCTGAACACTTGGGGCAGAGGGGCCGGCACCAGGGGTGCTGGGGGCGGGGCCGGCGAGTTTATGGGCCCGTGGTGCCCGGGCTCCAGGAATATTCAGGGCCGGGGGCCCGGCTCCACCAACATTTGGAGCTGGGTCTCTCCCCCGGCCCTGCCTGGAGCGTCCCTGCCCCCCACCCGGGCCCCGGAGCGTCCCTGACTGACAGCGGAGCGCGGCTCTCCCTCCCCGGCCTGCCCTGCCGGCTGCTGCACCTCAGGAAGGGGAGGGGACTGGGGGGGGGGGGGACGGGGACACGTGCTTGGCAGCCCTCCCCTCCCCCGGCACCCACCCGGAGGAGACGCCAAGGGGGCTTCTGGAAGGAGACATCTGGAGTGGAGTCGGTGACTCACCTGAGCAGCTGCTGGGGCTTCGGTGAGTGTCTGACCCTGTGATCTGCACACACACACACCCCAGCCCCCACTCCTGCAAACACTGGGCCAGGGGCAGCCCCATCTCCCACCCCCACTGAGGCTATGGCGAGGGGCAGCAGGGGAGGAAGGAAGCCACACGTGATGGCTTCCCCATAAGCTCCGCACCCCCACCCCCTTCCCACACACCCCCTCCGGCCCCCAAACTCCCTCCCAGAGCCTGCACCCCCCACCCCCTCCTGCACCCCCAGGCCCTGCCCCAGCCCAGAGGCTGCACCCAGCACCCAAACTCCGTCCCAGAGCCTGCACCCCACACCCCCTCCTGCACCCCCTGCCCCAGCCTGGAGCCTGCCCCCAAACTCCAGCCCAGAGCCCAACCTCTCAACCGTCCTACACCCCAATCCCCTGCCCCAGCCCAGGGCCTGCACCTCAGCCCTACCCCCCTCCCCAAACTCCCTCGCAGAGCCTTAGGCAGGTGGGGGGGGGGGGCAGTTTGGGGCAGGGGCAGGTTCTGGGTGTCACGGAGTGTGGGGGAGTCCAGGCCCTGTACCCCCAGCTTCCTGCAATTCACCCTGGCTGGGGGGGGGGGCTGCACCCCCTGGCTCGAAGTGGATCCCACCGTACCCAGGATTCACAGTTTGGGTCAGTGGCTCTCCCCCCCCCCCGTACAAACTGTCCCAGCGCCCGGCCCTGGGGCTGTCGATACTGGGATCCCCCTGACGGGGTGTCTGTGGCTGGAGACCAGACGGCTCAGACCCTGCCCCAGCTCACCCAACGCTGGGGGTCTGACAGTGGCGCTGTCCCAGCCGGGAGGAACAGGCCCCCGCATGCAGGACCCGCAGGTGGGTTTCCGCCCGGGGTGAGCAGGAGGCCGGAGGAGCCGGGTCCGATGGGACCTTCTGCTCTGCCTGGGACTGAGCGCAGCCGGCCTGGGGGGCAGGGGGCCCCGAAGGGCGGCAGAGGCGGCTGGAAGTGGGGCTGGAAGTGGGGCTGGTAGCAGATGGGGGGGGGGGGACAGGGGACAGCAAGAGAGTCACACTTCGGAGGGTGTCGAACATGTTTTCACATGAACCCCCCCCACCCTGCAGCCCCCCCACGAGTCCCTCTGCCCCCCACGTTCACACTGACCCCCCCATGAGTCCCTCTGCCCCCCACGTTCACACTGACCCCCCCCATGAGAAACTGCCCCGATGGGTCCCATCTCCTCCCCCCCAATTCACACCAGCCCCCCCCCCGCGCGAGGGTCCCTCTGTCCCCTCCCCCATTCACACCAGCCCCCGCGTGCCCCCGTTCACACTGACCCCCCCCAGGCGACCCCCTTCCCCCACAGGAACCCCGTGTTCACACCGACCGACACTAACCCCCCTCCCCCCCGTGAGTCCCGCTCCTCCCCCCCACACCGNTCCGGGGCAGGGACCGGGCCCCGCACTCACCCGCGCTCTGGTTGTAGCGCCCGCGCAGGATGTTCAGGTTCGGTGGGAACCAGGCCTGGGAGCCCTGTAAGTTCTGCGTCTGCCCGTCCCAGTACTGCGCGTCCAGGCTCCGCTCCGCCCACTCCGCGCCGGGCTGCGCCCTGCCCCGCTCGCTGCTGTAGTCCATGAAGAGCTGCCCGTCCACGTAGCCCACGATGCTGAACGGGGCCAGCCCAGGGCCGGGCTCCGACACCGCCGTGTAGAAATAGCGCAGCGAGGGCGGGCCTGGGTCTGCGGGGAGAGGGGGGGGGTCAGAGCCGGCACCGGGACTCGCCACGCGGGAGGGGGGCGGGGCCCAGCGCACGGGACCGAGGGGGAGGGGGCGGGACGGAGAGCAGGGGGGTGGGGGAGGGGCAGTGGGGCTGGACACTCCCCTGGGAGGGGGGGCAGCAGGGGAGTGTGAAGAAAAGGGGTCCAGGCAAAGGGGGGGCAGAAGTGGCGGGGGGTGGGAGGGGGAACAAGACTGGGGGGGTGGGAGAGGGAGCAGGGCTGGAGGGGGAGGGGAGCAGAGATAGGAGGGGCTGTGGGGCATAGGGGGAGCAGGGCTGGAGGGGGTGTCAGGAGGAAGGGCACAGGGCTGGAGGGGGAGGGGAGCAGAGCAGAGATAGGAGGGGGGTGGGGGGTAGGACTGAAGAGGTATGAGGGGGAGCAGGGCTGGAGGGGGTTTGAGGAGGGGAACAGAGATAGGAGGGGATGTGGGGGCCTACGGGGAGCAGGGCTGGAAGTGGGAGCAAGACTGGGGGGTGGGAGAGGGAGCAGGGTGGGAGGGGTGTCAGGAGGAACCGTGCAGGGCTGGAGGGGGAGGGGAGCAGAGATAGGAGGGGGTTTGAGGAGGCGGAGGTTAGGACATTGTGCCAGGAGCAGCCCAGAGGTGAGATGGGGCAGGAGAAGGGTGGGGGGCAGGGACCCAAAGCTTGGGGGGCCTGCAAGGGGGATGCTGGAGGGGG
>QXTE01000933.1:35607-53950 GCA_003942145.1 Platysternon megacephalum
AGGGTGTGGTTGGGGGGCAGGGCTGGAGGGGGGGTGAGGAGCAGGGTGTGGTTGGGGGGCAGGGCTGGAGGGGGGATGAGGAGCAGGGTGTGGTTGGGGGGCAGGGCTGGAGGGGGGATGAGGAGCAGGGTGTGGCTGGGGGGCAGGGCTGGCAGGAGGGGGAGCTCAGCATATTGTGCCAGGAGCCCCCAGGGGAGGGTGGAGCGGGGGGGGGGTTAGGAGACACAGGAGCTGAAGCTGGGGGGGTCTGCAGGGGGCACATGTGTCCAAGCTGCAGGGGGGACCCAGGGTCCCGGCTGGGCACACACTTGATCATTGATTCATGCTGTGGCTGCCCCCCAGGTCCCCTGTAGGGATCGGGGCCCTGTTGTGCCAGGCACTGCGTGAGCCCGGCCCCATGGAGCTCACAGGCTGATGCCCCGTCCCTGCCCTCGGGTTCACCCCACCGGCCGGGGCAGGGCCAAGGGCGGGGGGGGGGGGGGACAAGGGGGGGGGGGGGGGGGGGGGGGGGGGGGAAGGGCTGCAGCTCCCACACAAAGGGCCTGGTGCTGCAGAGACTGAACCCCTGAATCCCTTCACCCGTGAGTGTCCCCCCGACATCCGACACTGCTCAGGGGAGTTACACGGCTTGGGGGCGGGGGGGCTGGGGGTCAGGCTGATGCAGGCTTGTTTGGTCCCACTAGTTCCTCAGCGTGTTGGGGGCTCAGACCCTGCAGAGTTGCCGTGTGGACCCTCCCTCCCCCAGCCCCACCGGAGCCTCCCTCACCTGAGTAACGTTACACACGGTGTCTGCAGGATCCGGGCCCTGTTCTCTAGTTAGACCAGAGCCCCCCTGCGGTGGGCGCTGGACACACGCCAGGGACAGCCCTGCCCTGGCTTACGTCGGAGCTGGGAGAGACCAGACAGAGCTAACCGGAGACAGACCCCCCCTTTTCTTCCCCTCCGCTCCTCATTGCCCCATGTCCCCCCGTCAGCGCCAGCAACCTTCCCTCTCGCCCCTTTGTTCAGAGCCTAGGGGCCCCATCCGGCGAGCAGGGCTGCGGATGCTGCTCCTCTCTGGCTGACTAGTTATCGAATCAGTGGAGCAGGGGACTGGCCCCCGGGTCTCCCACCTCCGGGGTGAGGGCTCCAACCACGTAAGAACAGCCAGACTGGGTCAGAGCAAAGGTCCACCTAGCCCAGTGTCCTGGCTGCCGACAGTGCCCAATGCCAGGTGCCCCAGAGGGAATGAACAGAACAGGGAATCACCAAGTGACCCATCCCCTGTCGCCCATTCCCAGCTTCTGGCAAATAGAGGCCAGGGACACTATCCCTGCCCATCCTGGCTAGTAGCTGTTGACGGACCCATCCTCCATGAACTTACCTAGTTCTTTTTTGAACCCTGCTATAGTCTTGGCCTTCACAACATCCTCTGGCAAGGAGTTCCACAGGTTGACTGTGTGTTATGTGAAGAAATACTTTCGTTTTAAACCTGCTGCCTATTAATTTCATTTGGTGACCCCTAGTTCTTGTGTTATGAGTAAATAACACTTTATTTGTTTTCTCCACACCCGTCATGATTTTATAGACCTCTATCATATTCCCCCTTCGTCGTCTCTTTCCCAAGGTGAAAAGTGCCAGTCTTATTAACCTCTCCTCATATGGCAGCTGTTCCATACCCCTAATAATTGTTTTTGCCCTTTTGTGGAACTTTTTCCAATTCTAAAATATCTTTTTTGAGATTGGGGCTACCACATCTGCATGCAATATTCAAGATGTGGCCGTACGATGGATTTATAGAGGTAACATGATATTTTCTGTCTTATGATCTATCCCTTTCTTAATGATTCCCAACATTGTTCATTTTTTTGACTGCCACGGCACCTTGAGTGGATGATTTCAGAGAACTATCCACGACGCCAAGATCTTTCTTGAGGGGTAATAGCTAATTTAGACCCCGTCATATGTATAGTTAGGATGATGTTTTCCAATGTGCATTACTTTGCATTTATCAACACTGAATTTCATCTGCCATTTTGTTGCCCAGTCACCCAGTTTTGAGAGATCCCTTTGTAACTGTTCGCAGTCTGCTTTGGACTTAACTATCTTGAGTAGTTTTGTATCGTCCGCAAATTTTGCCACCTCACTATTTACTCCTTTTTCCAGATCATTTATGAATGTGTTGAATAGGACTGGTCCCAGTACAGACCCCTGGGGACACCACTCTTTACCTCTCTCCATTCTGAAAACAGACCATTTATTCCTACTCTTTGGTTCCTCTTTTAACCAGTTTCTGATCCATGAGAGGACCTTCCTTCTTATCCCATGACAGCTTACTTTGCTTAAGAGCCTTTGGTGAGGGACCTTGAGGGGCTTTCTGAAAGTCTAAGTACACTATGTCCACTGGATCCCCTTTGTCTGCCTGCTTGTTGACCCCCTCAAAGAATTCTAGATGATTGGTGAGGCATGATTTCCCTTTACAAAAACCATGTTGACTCTTCCCTGAATGAATTGTGTTCATCTGTGTGTCTAATAATTCGGTTCTTTACTATAGTTTCAACCAGTTTGCTTGGTACTGAAGTCAGGCTTACCGGCCTGTAATTGCCAGGATCACCTCTGGAGCCCTTTTAAAAAAACTGGCATCACATTAGCTATCCTCCAGTCAGGTGGTACAAAAGCAGATTTAAATGATAGGCTACATATGTCACGGAGTCCCCGGGCGTGCTCTGGAACTACTCCCTACAAAGCCAGTCAGGACTCTGGGGGAGTCTCCTCTCTCTGAGCAGACTGTCTCCAGGGCAAGAAGTTTACTCAGCTTCCACCTTCCTGGGTCTGACCTCAGAGCATTCAGCATCCCCTTCCTCCTCATGCGCTTTCTGCAGCGAGTCCACCCAGGCAGGGCTCCTGGGGAAGCCAGAGGGCCCTGCCCCCCAACTCCCTGAAGTCATTTGGGTTTCAGGTCCTGTGGATCCTCCCCTTAGGCTGGGGGGGATCCTTTAGCAGTGGGCGGGCTTCCGCCCACCCACTTCCCAGAAACCCAATATGTACAGCAAGTAATAAATATGTGCTGCAATACGCAAAAAAACAAAACAAAAAAACCTCCGCAGTCAGCGGTGACTCTCAGCCAGCAGGTAAAACAGCAGGTTTATTAGTCGACAGGAACACAGCGTAGGGCAGAGCTTGTTAGCACAGAAATCAGTGACTTTCAGCCAAGTCCATCTTGGGGGAAGGGGAGCCCAGAGCCAGGGCTCTGGTCCTCCCCCTAAGCCCCCCAGCCAGCCAAGACTGACTCCCTTCCAGCTGCCTGGCCCCTGCCCTGCCCCTTGGTCCTCCTCCGGCCTTTGTCTTGCTTCCCGGGCCAAGAGTCACCTGGTCGTGTCCCCCTCCTGGGTCTCAGGTTATGAAGGGGCGACCATCGCATCCGTGCAGGCAGCTGGAGCTGCCCCTGCAAGTCACACCCCCTTATTCCCACCACCTAGACATTGGTGCAATACGTAGGGAAACTGAGGCATGCACAGCATTCACGCAAAACAGTAAGACTCACATAGGCTCACATACAACATAACAAGGGAAAATCCCCACTTTGTCACATGGGGCAGCAGGGGGCTCTCCCCTGGCAATCAGGGCTGCCCCATTGTCCCACAGTTAGTAGTGCTGCAATTTCACACTTGAGTTCCTACAGAACTCTTGGGTGATACCATCTGGTCCTGGTGACTTATTACTGTTTAGTTTATCAATTTGTTCCAAAACCTCCTCCAATGACACCTCAGTCTGGGACAGTTCCTCAGATGTGTCACCTAAAAAGACTGGCTCAGGTTTGGGAATCTCCCTCACATCCTCAGCCATGAAGACCGATGCAAAGAATTCATTAAGTTTCTCCGCAATGGCCTTATCGTCCTTGAGTGCTTCTTTAGCACCTCCATCGTCCAGGGGCCCCATTGGTTGTTCAGCAGCTTCCTGCTTCTGATGAACTTAACAATTATTTTGCTATTACTTTTTGATTCTTTGGCTAGCTGTCATTCAAATTCTTTTTCAGCCTCTCATATTTTCACACTTCACTTACCAGAGTTTATGCTCCTTTCTATTTTCCTCAATAGGATTTAACTTCTACTTTCTAAAGGATGCCTTTTTGTCTCTCACTGCTTCCTTTACTTTGTTGCTTAGCCACGGTGGCACTTTTTTGGTTCTCTTACTATGTTTTTTAATTTGGGGTCTACATTTAAGTTGAGCCTCTATTACGGCATCAGGAAATGCACACACAGAAGAATACTTACAAGTAGCAGCAGTTAAAGCTATAACAAACTGTGAACAAAAATTCAAATGTCTAGTACACAGCTTGGTCACAGACAATGCTGCAAATGTATCCAAGATGAGAAGAAATTTAGAAGAGAGCCCCAAGCTAATAACATACGGGTGCAGTGCTCATTTGATGCACCTCCTAGCCAAAGACTTCGGTGTTCCAGAAATAAAGGCTAATGTTGTTGAAATTGCAAAATACTTCCATAACAACCACTTTGCAGTAGCTGCTCTGAAAAGAGTGGGAGGAACCAAGCTAACTCCCCCACAAGACGTGCGATGGAACTCAGTAGTGGACTGTTTTGAGCACTATATCAAGAACTGGCCTAATCGGATGACAGTTTGTGAAAAAATAGATGGCACTGTCACAGCCAAAGTTCTCAACATTGGGGTTAAGAGAAATGTTGAACACATGCTGAGTACCCTGAAGCCTATTTCTGTAGCCTTGAACAAAATGTAGGGAAATAGCTGTTTTACTGCTGACGCTGTTGAAATTTGGAAGGAACTGAGTGAGATCTTAAAAAGAGAAATATGCAATGAGAGAGTTACGTTACAAGCATTAAAAAAACCCAATGGGACAAGCACTATCTCCAGCTCATTTTCTTGCAAATATTCTCAATACTCGGTACCAGCGTCAAACCTTAACTGCTGAAGAAGTGGAGTTGGCTATGACATGGACATCCAGCAATCATCCCTCCGTAATGCCAACTATAATAAACTTCAGAGCTAAGGGTGAACCATTCAAGAAATATATGTTTGCTGATGATGTTTTAAAGAAAGTCACACCAGTGAACTGGTGGAAGTCACTTAAGCACTTGGATTCAGAGACTGTTGAAGAGATAATCTCACTTTTAACAGCAGTAGCTTCTTCTGCCAGTGTAGAAAGAATATTTTCTTCCTTTGGACTAATTCATTCCAAACTGAGAAATCATTTGGGACCTGAAAAAGCAGGAAAGCTTGTTTTTCTTTTCCAGATTATGAACAAACAGGAAAATGAAGGTGAAGACGACTGAGTTAGCTGCAGAAGCCAATATTTTAAGTTTCTCATGTTGACCTGGCTGACAGTCAATTTAATTTTTTTTAAAATATTTAATTTAACTATTTTACTTTAAAACAATTTTTAACAAAAACAAACCTGATTTTAAAAAACTTGAATGTTATTTTAAATTCAAAAATTCATATGCTTGTTTTGTTAAAATATTATGTTTGCTGTTGAAGAAAAAAAATCCAGAATACATAACATTGTTGTTTTAGTTAAATCAAACAGTTTAAATGTCTGTCTGGTGATGCTCTCCTCCTAATACAGCATGGCAAGAAAATCCTCCAAATATTAATGATTAACCTGTTGAATTGGAGATATTTATTAAGTCACTGAGAGGTGAACTATCTGCTTTAATTACCTTTGGTAAATGAAATAACCAAACAATCATTCATTTTCTGATATAGCTGTAAAACTAATCTGAAAAGTTTTCAAAATAAATCACTTAAAAAGTGTATAGTGTGTATCTTCTAAAAATGAAACCTACATCTATCTCTGAGTTGTGAAGAATATGTATTAAGGTTATAACAACCAACAAGAATGCACTTTTATGTAGAAATCCATGATTAAATTGAGTCTTCCTGACTAGTGATTTAAATCATGATTTAAACCATGATTTAAATCAAATCCACCCTGTTGGTAATATATCCCTACTGCTATATTTGTATTATTCAAGTATGGAATTACTATCCATAGAGATTCTATGGGACAGTTTGGTTCATTTAAGATTTTTACTTCATTTGACTCTACGCTTTCTTTCACATCTAGTGCCACTCCTCCACCAGCATGACCTGTTCTGTCCTTCCGATATATTTTGTACTCTGGTATTACTGCGTCCCATTGACTATCCTCATTCCACCAGGTTTCTGTGATGCTATTATATCAATATCCTCATTTAATACGAGGCACTCTAGTTCACCCATCTTAGTATTTAGACTTCTAGCATTGGTATATAAGCACTTAAAAAACTTGTCACTTTTTAACTGTCTGCCAGTACGCGATGTAATTGAATGGGACTCTTTCATTTGACTGTTTGTCATCAGATCCTACCCGTATTTTGTCATCTTCCATCCTCTCCTCCTTACTAGGACAGAGAATCTCCATTAGTAAATCCTCCCCTAAGGGATGTCTCTATCCAAACCACGTGCTCCTCCGCACCTGTCGGCTTTCCCCCAGCCCCTAGTTTAAAAACTGCTTTACGACCTTTTTAATGTTAAGTGCCAGCAATCTGGTTCCAATCTGGTTTAGGTGGAGCCCATCCTTCCTGTACAGGCTCCTCCTTTCCCAAAAGTTTCCCCTGTTCCTAATAAATCTAAACCTCTCCTCCCTACACCATCGTCTCATCCACGCATTGAGACCCTACAGCTCTGCCTGTCTAACTGGCCCTGCGCATGGAACTGGGAGCATCTAGAGAATGCTACCATGGAGGTCCTGGACTTCAATCTCTTACCTAGCAGCCTAAATTTGGCCTCCAGCACCTCTCTCCTACCCTTCCCTAGGTCACTGGTACCTACACGTACCACAACCACCGGCTCCTCCCCAGCACATAAGTCTATCTAGTATCAGAGGGGTAGCCGTGTTAGTCTGGATCTGTAAAAGCAGCAAAGAATCCTGTGGCACCTTATAGACTAACAGACGTTTTGCAGCATGAGCTTTCGTGGGTGAATACCCACTTCTTCAGATGCAAGTGGGTATTCACCCACGAAAGCTCATGCTGCAAAACGTCTGTTAGTCTATAAGGTGCCACAGGATTCTTTGCTGCTTTTACAGATCCAGACTAACACGGCTACCCCTCTGATACTAGANACTTCTTCAGATGCAAGTGGGTATTCACCCACGAAAGCTCATGCTGCAAAACGTCTGTTAGTCTATAACAGGGATCGGCAACCTTTCAGAAGTGGTGTGCCGAGTCTTCATTTATTCACTTTAATTTAAGGTTTCGCGTGCCAGTAATACATTTTAACATTTTTAGAAGGTCTCTTTCTACAAGTCTATAATATATAACTAAACTATTGTTGTATGTAAAGTAAATAAGGTTTTTAAAATGTTTAAGAAGCTTAATTTAAAATTAAATTAAAATGCAGAGCCCCCCGGACCGGTGGCCAGGACCCGGGCAGTGTGAGTGCCACCGAAAATCAGCTCAAGTGCCGCCTTAGGCACGCGTGCCATAGGTTGCCTACCCCTGGTCTATAAGGTGCCACAGGATTCTTTGCTGCTTTTACAAGTCTATCTAGACGTCTCGAGAGATCTGCAACCTTCGCACCAGGCAGGCAAGTCATCCTGCGGTTCTCCTGGTCATCGCAAATCCAGCTCTCTATGTTTCTAATGATTGTATCCCCCATAACTGTCACCTGTCACTTCCCAATAACTGGAGTTCCCTCCCCCGGAGAGGTGTCCTCAGTGTGAGAGGACACCACAGCAGTATCTGGAAGGAGGCTGTTGTGATTCGCTCTCCCCTATCCTCAATTCTCTTGCCCCTGTCCCAATGCAAGGTTGGCCCCGCCAACCCCCACCCCGGCTCACCCCCAACATCTGCTTCCTCCATTCCTGTCTCGAGCTGCAGAGCGTCTCTGGCAGAAATCTCACGGCCAGGCTGACGTCCTCCACTACAGATTCGTTCTCTTCTCCCTCAATTCTACCATTTTCCTTGCTACAAAACTCGACTTCTCCAGCCTGGCTGGATCCCCCACCCACAGCCCCAGCTGCCTCTTCTCCACCTTCATCTCCCCCCTCAAACCCTCCCCACCTCCTGCCGCCACTGCGCTCCCCACAGGATCTCTTCCCAAAAAAATTTACACCATTAAACCCTCCCCTCAGCTCACCTCCCCGTCCCACCCTACAATTCCTGCCTCCTTCTCCCTCCTCACAGATGTAGACGTTTCTCATTTGCTCTCCTCCTAATCCCTCCAATGACCCCATCCCATCTCCTGATCTCCTCACCTCACTCCCCTCCAGCTCTTCCCCCTCACAACACAAACACATGTTAGTGTCTTCCATCGTAAAGACCTTTGGCTCCATTTGCCTCTCCAGCGACCGCCCCTTCTCCCTTTCATCTCTCAGCTCGTGCCTCTGCAATCGCTGTCTGGAGTTCCTGTCTCCACTTCCATCCTAGACCCTCCCCACTCCAGCTTCCACCCCTTGCACTCCATGGAAATCGCTCCTGCCAAAGTCTGTAATGACTCTTCCTACCTAACAGTCAGACTCAGTGCCCCACCCTCACCCTCCTTGGCCTGCCAGCCGCCTCTGACACCAATCACCAGGCTCTTCTAGAAATCTTGTCCTCCTTGGCGCTGTCCTCTCCTGGGTCTCCTCCTACCCCTCTAACTACTCCTTCACCATGTCTGCCAGAGCATCTTCCTCAGCTCCCCTCCAGCTGCCTGTGGGGGTCTGTCCCCCCAGGGCTCTGTCCTGGGTCCCCTTCTCTTCTCCTTCTACACCTTATCTCCGGGCAAAGTCATCCACAAATTCAGCTACCGTCTCCATGCTAACAACTCACAGATCTGCCTTCGTACTCCAGACCTGTCTCCTTCTGTACCAATGACAATCTTGGCCTGTCTCTGACGTCTCCTTGTGGAGGTCTCATCATCAGAGTGTGGTTAAAACAGAGTTCCCAATCTTCCCCCACAACCTCCCTGCTACTTCCGTTCTCAATCACTGTGGACAACGCCAGCATCCTGCCTGTCGCTCAGGCCCAGAACCTGGGCGTCATCTTGGACTCACACTTCTCTCTAGGTCCTCGCATCCAGGTTATGTCTAAGTCTTGCTCACTCGTTCTGCAGCGCTTCCAATCCACCCCCACAGCTAAACCTCTCGTCCAGGCTCTCCGCATCTCGACTGCTGCAACAGCCTTTTCTCTGGCCTAGACAAACGCAGTCTCACCCCGCTGAGATCCATCCAGAACATGCTGAAACGATCATTTTTCTAGCTCGTTGATTGATGTCACCTCTCTCTTTGCATCCCGCCACTGGCTCCTTCTCCTCCATCACATCAAACAGACATCAGCTGCCTGTCTTCAACTGGGAGGCCCTTCGCAGCCTATCCCCACCCTCACTCTCATTTGCTACTGAAATGTCACCCCTCACCTCCGATCGACCCATGATCCCAGCCTCCATCAGCCACTTGTTATATTTGCAAACAAGCCCCTTTGTCCTGTGTCCCCCGGTGCTCCTCACGCCTGCGAGGAGCTCCCCATAAACATCCGCAAAACGACCTCGTTACCCTCCAAACCCTCCTCAATGCTCTCCTCTGCCAGGGTGCCTCAAAACCAGATAACGGTTAGGCCACTGTTGAGCCCACAGCTGTCAGGCTGGCCAGTGCTGTTTCCTAGTAGTTCCTCACTGGTCTATATTCATCTCTGGTCTCATACTCAGCTGGGACAGTCTTTGTATTCTGTGTCTGTCCAGCACCCGGCACAATAAGGGCCTGGACAATGACTTAGGTTCCTGGGCACAAGACAATCACAAATAATGAGGATGATGATAGCAGGGCAGGGAGCTTTACTTTTAAATTGGCTTATTTTTCCCATTAGAAAGGCCCGTTCTATTGACCCTGTTTTTCCTGAAAGACCCTGTGGGCAGTTGGAGAACTGGAGGGGAGGACGTGAAACCCGAGAAAATGAGAGGGGAAGGAATTATTATTTCAGGTTGTGGTAGCACAGATTAGCTTTAATCATGCTGGGGCTCCACTATACGGGGCATTGTCCAGACAGAGCATGTGACAGTCCCTGACCCAAGCAGCTCACACTCTGAGGCCAGATCTACATGTGGTTTTTGTTGTGATTTAACTATTTCAGTTGGGGATGGAATTTGTTTATTCATTTGTTTCTTTTTACCAAAACAGTTAAATCAGCACAACCGCGAGTGCAGTTACACCGGTACAGACGGGCCTTACGCCAGCACAGCTTATTGCTGTAAATGTAGGGGAATCATCTGTACCAGTGTAACTGTGTCCACACTGAGTGGTTGTACTGACTTAACTATGACGGTTTCAAACTGCGTAAATGTGGTACAAGCACTGCGTGTAGACCAGCCCTAAAAAGTTTATTCCAACTGTTTAAACTTTGTTGTTAACACCTTGGCCTTGTCTACACACAAATTTACACTAGTCTAAGTTAAGGTGTCAGTTAAAATTGGTTTAACCCAGTGCAAAAGGCTGTGTAGACACACCTATTCCAGTTTAAGAGTGGCTTTTTTCAGTTTAGCTGAACTTGGTTGGGCCTTGTCCACAGGGAGAGTCGCACCAGTATAATTAAATGTAAACTGGTTCAGTTAAACTGGTGCAAAGCCCCATGTAGACACTCTTATTCCGATATAAGAGCACCTTTTTTCAGGTAAGCCACTATTATACCAAAATAAGAAGGTCCACAACAGGGATGCACTGATTTCTCTAAACCAGTTTAAAGTTTGAAGTATAGCAAAGGTCCTACTTAACCAAAGCACCTGTCAAGGAGTAGGAAGAAAAGCTGTCCTTGGTGAAGATTCAACACCCTATGGCCCTTCAGCTGAGGACTGAGAATTCCCACCCCAGGTCTCTGGTGCTCCAAGGAGACCTCCAGCGAAACATGGCAGAAGAGACAGAATAAAACAAGCAGGGGAAAAACCCTTTGGGGCCTTCGCTATTCATTAGGAAGCAGCAGAAATGGACACAAACCCTATTTCCCCCTTGCCAGGTCACCTTTACTGTACTGGGCACAGAGGATTTCTCTCTCTCAGGCTATGTCTACACGGCACTTTCGTCATTAAAACCTTTATCACTCAGAGGTGTGAAAACAAAAAAAACCCCACCGCCCTCAAAAGTTTTAAAGTTGAAAAGTGCCGGTGTGGACAGTGCTTCATCGGGGGGCAGACGCTCTCCTGACGACCAAGCTACTGCCCTACGTTGGGGGTAGTTTTCTTTTGTCGTCAAGAGAGCTCTCCCCTGGCAACAGAGAGCGGTTACTCTGCGTGCCTTACAACAGTGTGCCTGTGCCGCTGTAAGCTGTGCCGTGTAGACACAGCCTCAGTGAAGATGGCCTGGCCAGGCACAGATGGGAGTTGGTGCTGATTCAACATCATCAAAAAAAGCCAGACACACTCTGATCTTCATTAACGTCCTTCTCTGCGCACACACCCAAGCCCTACAGGCCCCAGGCCAAAGCTCTGCGCAGCTGGAGTTACACCGGTACCACCCGAGGGCCTCCTGTCTCTTTGCTCCAGGGGCACCCAACACATAGACCCCCACTTCCATTCCCGGGCCCTAATGTGACTCGACCCCGTGGGGCCAGGCCGCACTGGGGCCTAACCCTGGTTACGTCAAACCAGCCTGGCACTGAGTGATGCGAGGGAAACAAAGCTCCTGAAACCACTTCAAACAAACCCCCAAACCCACCCCGCAGCCTCACCCAGCTGGCTACGGGCTGCTGAGCTCCCCGGGGTCTGAGCTGCTGCTGCCCGGGGAACTCTGGGGCCAGGCTCGGTCCATGGGAGAGTCACGTCCACACCAGGAGAAGCAGGACGTGCCCCTGCCCCTCTCCCCACACACCCCATGGGGATCCCGAAGCTCCTACCCAGCAATCCCAGGAGATCCCAACAGCACAAAGGCAGCAGCTGTTCTGTGCTCTGCAACGGGTGCTTGCCCCCAAACCGAGCCCTGATTAACGCACAGATCCTGGGGCTCCACCTCTCCCCTCGCCCTAGACACACGGCCAGAGACGGGGGGGGGGGGGGTGACACATCCCCTCTCTAGGGCGACACCTCTAACGACGTGTCTCCAATTACAGACCCATCGCTGCTCGTGGGGGCGGCTGGCCTGGTGCGGACACAGCTCAGCCTCGGCCGCACCTAGCCAGGGCCAAGCCCCCCTCAGGAGGTCTAGACACGGGTTAAACCCAACGTGAAGGACCTGCCAGGAGCCATTACAGGGTAGAGAGTCCAAGGAGCCTTTTTCCCCCGATGTCACTCTTGTCACCTGGGGGGTGGGGGGCAGTGAATTTACTCCCTGTGACTAAGAGCCTGGGCTCTGCAGACGGGGGGGGGGATTTACCCCCGTCACTCACCCCCTGAGCTCTGCAGACAGGAGTGGGGGGGGGGAAGCCCCGGGAAGGCCCCAGCCTGGCAGCGCCTGGCGCGGGGATCCCCACAGCCCCGGGGCAGGGCGGGCAGCGGGGACCTGCCGGCCACAGCCGGACCCCAGACCCCAAATCCCGTTAGTCACCGATCGGCACCACTGTTATTATGGGGCTGGGACGGTCGCTGGAATCGGGACCTTGACCAAGAAATGTGACCCCGACAAACCAGAACCGACCCCCCCCCGCCTGTGAGCCCCACGGGCCGCTCGGGGTGCACAGCGCCGGGCACAGCGGGGCCACGAGCCTGGGGGGCGCGAACACGCGACATGCCAAGAACCAGCCCCCGCCGGGGGCGAGCGCGGGGGGGATCCCGACCGGGAACCGACCGGACACCCCGGCTCCGGTCCGACAACCCCCCAGCTCCGGTCGAACCGGCGAGCCCAGAACTACCGACACCCCCCATGTCCGGTCAGACCCCCCCCCATGTCCGGTCGGACACCCCCGCCCGGTCAGACCCCCCCATGTCCGGTCGGACACCCCCCCTACTCACTGGAGTAGCCCCCCTGGATGGCCACAGCCCCCAGCAGCACCAGCAGGTGCAGCATCGCCATAGCCGCCCGGTCCGTGTCCGGTCTCTGTCCCGCTGTCCGACAAGAATCGGCCCCTTTCCCGCACCGGCTCCGCACAGAACCCCGCCACCAGCTGCGCTCTGAGCCCAGCACCCGCTGCCCGCTACTTATACCGGGCACCGCCCGCCGGCACCGATTGGCCAAGAGGGGAACGTGCCCGCCAATAGCGACGCGCAGGCCCGTCTGCGTCACCGGTCGCTGGGCAGAACCCGGCCGGGCAGGTTGGACCCGGGAAAGCGAAAGTCTGAGCAGGGATGAGCGCAGCGGGGAACCCCGGGCAGCGCCCCGCCCCCACCCCTGAGGCCCCGCCCCCTGGCCAGTGTATCCCGGGCAGCGCCCCGCCCCCTGGCCAGTGTATCCCGGGAACCCCCCGCCCCCACCCCTGAGGTCCCGCCCCCTGGGCCCACCCCCTCTCTGCCTTTCCCAGCCTCAGGGCGCTCTTGGGTCACAATTTCAAACTTTTCTCCACAACCGCAAGGGCTGGAAACGTCCCTTTGACTCAGGGGTCGGCACCTCTCAGCAGTGCTGTGCCGAGTCTTCATTTATTCACTCTGATTTAAGGTTTCGCGCGCCAGTCATACATGTTAATGTTTTTAGAAGGGCTCTTTCTATGTCTATAATATATAACGAAACTATTGTTGTATGTAAAGTAAATAAGGGTTTTAAAATGTTTAAGAAACTTCATTTAAAATTAAATTAAAATGCAGAGCCCCCCGGACCGGTGGCCAGGACCCGGGCAGTGTGAGTGCCGCTGAAAATCAGCTCGCGTGCCGCCGTCGGCACCCGTGCCATAGGTTGCCTACCCCTGCTTTGACAAACGACGGCCGAGAGTCTCCCCCGCTCACGTGACTCCAGGAGCTGGGGCTTTACGGAAACACCAAAGATCGCGAGTCTCACACTAGAGTCAGGAGAGGGGGCAGCCCTGGCCGTGGGACGCTGGCACCCGCCTGGGAACCGCCAGGGCCCGGCCTCGGCCTCGCTACGGTCACTGGGCGGGAGCTTGGCCCAGCTGAGAACTTGGCCCCAGGGCTTCAATTACCAGAACAGCAATTAACTAACAAGGAATTAATTCTCTGCCCATCGCCGGCCCCTCCTCTGGAGATTTGTTATTTATTCATTCTAAGGCCAGACGGCACCGTGGGCTCATCTCGTCTGACCTCCTGCAGCACCCAGGCCGGAGAACGTCCAGGTACCTCGGTCTGGAGCCCAAGAACGTGTCTGTCACGCTGGGAACTTCAGGCCCTTTATTAATGTAATGGATTAAACACCACAGCCCCCGTGTGTGATGAGTGACAACACAACAATCCCCAGCGCGTCTAGAGCATCACTGCCCCACTGCATGGGTGGGGAGAGGCACAAAGAGGAAAAACAATGAGGAGTCCTTGTGGCACCTTAGAGACAAACACATTTATTTGGGCATAAGCTTTCGTGGGCTAGAACCCACCTCATCAGATGCCACAAGGACTCCTCGTTTTTGCTGATACAGACTAACATGGCTACCCCTCTGAAACCTGACAAAGAGGAAAGGGACTGATTTGCTATATGACAACAGCAAAGATGGGAACAAAATCCAGGAGCCCAGGCTCAAACCCACTAGACCCCACTCCCCTCCCAAAGCCAGGATAGAACCCAGGAGTCCTGGCTCCCAGCCCCCCCTGCTCAAACCCACCAGACCCCACTCCCCTCCCAAAGCCAGGATAGAACCCAGGAGTCCTGGCTCCCAGCCCCCCCTGCTCTAAGCACAAGCGGGTAACAATGACCCAACCCCTGTATTTTCTTTGCCTTTACAAGCACTCGGCTGTTGACATCATTTCTGGGAACTATTTCGGGTCCGTCTCCTCCCCTTGCGGGGCGGGGGCGGGCCGGGCCAAGTTTGCCCCGGGCTGCAGGACAGTCACTGTGGGCGTTGGGATCGGTGGGGATCGGCTCCTGCCCTGGGCCCATCTCTCCTGGGCTGGGGAGCCAGGCTAAGGGGAGCCTCCCCCTTCTGGGCCCTCACCCCACTCGGGCGGGTCAGTGGGGGGCGTTCACAGGGGCCGAGCCCCAGCGCCGCTTCCTGTTTCCCGGCTCCCAGCACTACCGGTGGATACCCACTTGCTTTCGGTTTCTGCTCTATCACAGCAGGGCAGTTTGGACAGAGACCAGCGTCGCCCCTCCGCCATGCACTGCATGCCTCTCGCCCCCCCGCCATACACTGCATGCCTCTCGCCCCCCCGCCATGCACTGCATGCCTCTCGCCCCCCCGCCGTGCACTGCATGCCTCTCGCCCCCCCGCCATGCACGCCTCTCGCTCTCCCCACAGCCCCGCTCAGAGCCTCCCCCACACTGGCTGGGGGTGACGGTCTCCCTGAAGCCCAGAGCGACTCCCGGATTGTCCATTTCCCCAGGGGTGGCTCTGAGTTGCTGGCACCGACTCTACACCCAGGACATTTCTGGCCCTGTTCTGGGCCAGGCAGCCATTTTGTGTGTCTGACGTGCATCAGCGAACACAAGATGGCCACCCCGATGGGACTCCCTCTTTCATCTAACGATCGCCCCAATCAGTCTGTCCCGGGCTGTGGATTAGCGGCTCAGGGCTGTGGGGCAGCCAGGAGCACCACCAGCTTTTCCGGCGCCCTAGGCGGCAGAAGGTCCCGCCCCCGAAATGCCGCCCCCAACAGCGGCGGCGGAAGGTCCCGCCCCCAAATTTCAACGGACTGCCGGGGCGCCTGCGCCCCGCAAATAGTAGCACCCTAGGCGACCGCCCCCCAGTGCCGTTACAGAGCCTTGCCCTACGGCCCACGTTTTAAAAATGGCCTCCACAGCTGGACATTTACATTTTTAGGTGCCCAGCTGGAGACACCCGGGCCCTGGCTCTCAAGGTGCAGCACACCCCCGGCTCCCTGGGATTTCCCCCACCATTGCGGGTGCCCAGCACCCCGCAACATCAGCCTCGGGGGGGCTCAAATTGTGCACCCAGAATAGGCGGCACCCAGCATTAGGGGCCACTTTTGAGAGTGTGGCCTTAAATCCCTCACCCCAGGGGCCTCCCGGCACAGAAAGGGGCTCAGCCCTCCCCCTCCCCCCCCCCACTCTCCAGGGGGCACCCACCGCCATTGGGGATCTCATCTCCCTCCCCCTCCTCCAGAGGCTCAGCGCTCAGGGGACGGGACGTGTCCGGGTGGGTTCCTTTGGGAATCTGGAGTAGAAAAAACCCCTCCCTGAGGCCGAGACGTGGGCTAGAGGGGCGCTGGATCCAGGACGGTCCCAGGTTCCCCCAGCCAGGCCAGTAATCTAGTTACCAAGCTGGGAAAGCGGGCTCCTTACCGGCCTGTGAGCCACGCTGGGGTGGGGGCTGTGATCAGAGAGACCCTCAGAGCAGTGCAGAGAGCACCAGAGCCCTCCGGGGAGGGGGTGTCCTGTATTCCCAGCCCCCACTCTGGGGTTCACTGCTTTCCTGACATTTCTGTAGTTCCTGTCACCCCCAAGGGCGTCACAGCCCCATGGAGATGCACCCACCTCTGGGGAAGAGCGCATCAGCCAGACACACAGGGGAAATATTAGCCAAGGGCTGTGGGGCAAACCCTGCTCTTATGGAAAGTGCCCCATGAGGCCTTGGGGTTTAAGGGCTCCCCCAAGCCCCCCCATGTGATGACCTGCCAGGAGCTCAGTCCAAGGGGCAGGAAGCGGGGATTCCCCCCTGCAGTTCCAGTGTGTCGCCCTGATACTCACAGCCCCGAATCGTCCCCTCTGGCTGCTGTGACTAGACGTCACTGCCTGACCCCAGCAGGGGCCCAGCACCCATTTAAACAGCCGGCCCTGTCTTCAGCGTGGCTGTCTCCCCCCGTCTCTGTGGGGCTGATACGGGGAGCCCAGGAGCAAAGATACAGGCTGAACAGGGGGATTTCACTCTAGTTCCTCTCTCTGGCTCACCCTGCCGGGCCTTTTCTCCGTCGGTCTGGGCTCAGGTCCCCCTTCCCCTGTAATGCAGTGGGGAGAACACGTCTGGCTCTGGGCCGGGGGATCCTGTCCCCCATTCACCAGGGGACACTCTGTGTTTATGGGGAACTTTAGCCTGGGCACCAAACTGAACCCCCCGGCCCCAGCTCAGCCTCCCTTTGCTCCTGGCCTCCCCATGCCCAGCTAGGGTGGGGGTCCCCCCTGGGTGCCGTTAATTCTCCCGGGACCGGACCGGCTCCAGCACTGCGCACATCAGTGATCCCGTCCCCGTCCCACGGCCAGGCCCCCGCGTGCCCAGGGGACAGAGGTTCCCAGGCTGGGTCACACACTCTGTTCCCAGCCAGGGGATTTCCTCTCCCTGCCACCCCCGGATCCCAGCTCCTCCCCAGCTGCAGCCGAGGTTGTGCTGAGCCCGCAGTGCCCCCTGCAGCCCAGGGAGGGGACATTGCTGCCTCCTCACATGATTTCCCAGAAGCGGCAGCATCTGACTCACTGGGGCTGGAATAACACAGGGCAGCGTTTCCTTGTTCGCTGCCAGCGCGGGGCTTTCCCTGCACCTGGCCAAGAGCTCACCTGGCAGCCGGGCCGGAGCGGGGCACAGGCAGGCCGCAGGGCTGGGGCTGAACGGCCGGGCGGGCCGGTCCCAAGGGGAGTTTGCAAAGTGACTCTGCCCTGCCCTAATCAGTTCCACACTGCGCCTGAGACACGCAGCATCAGTGTGTGCGACACACACACCCTGCTGGGGTCACTGCCCCGTGTGAGCTGGGGTTAGCCGCAGAGAGTGGCGTATACATGGCCTGGTACGAGCCCCAGTAACCAGAACGGGGTCCCTCTTCCCTAGTCTAACCGGGATTAGCCACCCAGAGTGCAATCGGATTAGGATTAGCTGGGGCTGGGATATCTTCACCCTGCACAGAGGCAGACTAGCTGGGTTTGGGCATATCCTGGTCGGCTGCGTATTATCCGAGGGTGTTTGTATTACTCTGGTCTGGATTACATTGTTTGACTGTCTAGGATACAAGTTATAATCACTGTTACTGAACCTCTGACTAGTGGGAAACAAAGGGATTTACCTCCCCCACCCCAGCATGGCGACTCCATTAAATCCACCCGATAGCTATTACCTGAGCCCCCCAGGACCGGACGAGAAATCTTTGGGGCATGAGCAGATGCCTATTATGGAGTCAGCCGCTGTTGGAGCACGGCCCAGCCAATAACGGAGTGTGTGTGTGTGTGTGTGTGTGTGTGTGTGTTCAAGAGGAGGCACATGTGTGTGCAGGGGCGCTGGACTCATGTGTATAGGGGGGGTGCTGAGAGCCATTGAACCAAACTGTGAACCCCGTGTGTGATGGAAACCGCTCCAGCACCCCCAGTTCCAGCCCCTCTGTGCGTGTGAGCACAACAGGCAGTGGGTTT
>QXTE01000934.1:0-23278 GCA_003942145.1 Platysternon megacephalum
CCGAAGCAAAAACAAAACAAAACAACTCCACGGCCAGCTCCTTCTGGGTCCCTCAGTCCCTCTCTTCCTTTGCGCTGCTGCCAAAGTGCCGCTGAAGAGGAAGAGAGGGAGGGAGTGCTGGGAACAGAGCCCGGGGCTGGAACAGACAAACGTCTGCAGGGTCTAGTTCTCTTTAAGATCTTGCCATCCTTACTAATGGGACTGACCCCACTGGCTCCGGTGGAACACTTTGTGGGGTAAGGATTACTCAGGCTAGGAAGGGTTTGCAGGGCCACTCTCAAAATCCCAATGGAGCTGAAAACAAGAACCTCTCTGAGCGCAGACCTCACTGTTTCCAATCAGGTTTGCCTCTCTGGGCTCGAATCCATGTAGGGTTTAAACGGAAATCGGTACCGTCTCCAAGCTAACCAGTTTGCATCAAACTCTGAAGCCCTCAATCCTGCATTTCGGGGGTGTGCGAGGGGCCAGCACATCTGGAAAGAGGAGAGCACATAGGGGCTAGCACAGACGTGTCAGCAATGCAGGGTCCCTTCACTGGGCTGTCTGGTAACCGCAATGGTTTATAATGTCAGTACGCAGTAAGGCACCTGAGGGGAGAGATCAAATAGCTGGTTTATGGCTCTCCAGAGTGAAGTTCAGCGTGACAGCTAGATCCCACGTGCATCGACCCTGTCCTCTAAGCGAACGTGGCCTGGACCTTGGCAAGGCTAACACAGAGTTCAGGATATTTCACACTCGTGTGTCTGGATGGAGAGAGAGATTCCAGACCGGGCGCTCCTAGGGAAACCTAGGGGTACCTGTCCGTACAAATAGGCAGCATACACAGGGGGTCAGACTGATGCAGCCAGCCCCATTTCCGCCCCACCATCACCGCTGGAGCCCAATTCCCCCAATCGCTCTGTATGGCTGCAGCAGGCTGCCCTAGCCAAAGGCAGTGTCAAAAGAAGACCTGACTCTAAAGAAACAATGACTGGTCAGAGGGACAGGGCGTAAGTGTTGCGAATTATGCCAATAGGCCACGTGCAGTCCGCTTCTAGGCTGAGGCACACAAACAAAGTCCGAAGCTGCAGAGTTCTTAAATTCGTTAACGTTTATTTCGCTCGAGCGTGGTGCTTTCCTGCTAGCCAGGGAAGGACCCCAATCGTCAGGTACACAAAGTTATATACCTTTTAGCAGTGCATGCTACCCTCATGCACCATAACTCTTAGCCAATAAACAAGGTGCTTACTTATCTCTTACCTATCCTAACTAAGCATTTTCCTCGTGCTGTCTAATATTACAAGCCCCCGAGCTCATGCACAAGCCCCCCTCCTCAAGGCCATATTGTCTGAATTAGCTGAGCTGGCATTCCTTTCTTTCATTGTTTCCAGATGTTCCTTTCTCCCCTTCCCCATTTTCCGGTACGTGATGTGCTCACTTCTAGCTAATGGCGGGCCCAAACCAAAATGGAGTCACTCATGCTAACTTTCCTTAACAGTAAGGACACTTTTCCAGGAGAGGTAATCTCCTCTCTCGCTGTGTCTCTGTGTTTCTTCAGCACCCCAATGCTTACACCCACGTGGCTTTGGGAGAAGCAAAGACTCCCATGAACGGAACTGACTCAAACACACTCCTAACAAAGGCGACACCAGACGCCATCCCGGGCTCGTTCCGCGCTACTCTGGAAACCACGAGGCGAGTCAAGGCCAGGCTAACTCCCCCCGCGTGTTCTTTGCTTGTCTGAGAACCAAGCGCTTTCCCGAGCTGCTGCCCATGGCACTGGCTTGCAACCAGGGACCCACACGTGCTCCCACCTGAACACGGCCCCTCTGCCAAGCAGCGGCCCGGAGAGACGGGCAGGTGCTGCCCTTGTCACAGGAAAGACACGAGGCGCTGGGTTGCCTGACAATTGGCTTCTCTCCCTCTCCTGTGCGGGCACATCCACACGGATACAAGATCTGCCAGGGGCACGTGCTTTGCAGGGCTGCATGGAAAGGCGCAGGGCTGGAGCCTACCCCCTGGGGCACTCAATGGGAGTTTTGCCCCAGGAAGGGCTGGAGAGTGAGGACTCCACCATCCTATTTCCAGCCTTGCTCCTTCCCTGAGCTCACGACGGGCGGTGAGACCCCGCACAACACGAGCCCTGGGAGAGCTCCCATTATGGGACGCTGTGCGTGATGTCACACCTCTCTACTTCTTCCTGAGATTCTGCTATATACAGCTCCAAGGGTCGAATTTGCCCCTTTGGCCATAGNAGAGAGACCGTGAGATGGAGACTTGCTGCAGCAAGGCTACAGGGGTCTCCGAGGTTCCCCCTCCCCACATCCCTGTCCTGCCTGGCTGTTGTCAAGGGAGCTCTGTGAGGTCACAGCCGCCTCATCACCTTTGTCCAATAGGCTGAGTTCCTGCCAAAGGCCTTTGTGAAGTCACTGCCACACTCACCTTTCCCTTGCAGGCCTGATGTCTGCCCCTAGCCAGTCTGGTTGGATGTTTGAGCTGAACCCCGGATCTCCCCACTAGCTCATTATTGATTCTGGGGAGCAAGCAGCTCACCCAGTAAAACAGCAGAGTCTGTTCCTCACCCCACACTGAGTTTTTCATAGAGGCATCGGTTGTGAAACAATTCGATCTCCTAATCGGGCCTCTATTTCACAGGCTATGAAATTTCACACACTTAGCACCATATTAAGCCCAAGTGCTTGTAATTCACTAAAAGGCACCTTCCAGAATGACAACCAGTTGTGATGTGAGGACACCAGGAAACAGAGAATCCACCTCTTCTCTGGGTAATTTGTTCCAGTGGCTAGTCTCTCGCACTGAAAAAAATGTGTGTCTTACTTCTCCTTTGAATTTCTCTGGCTTCACCTGACAGCCGTTGGGTCTTGTGCCTTTCTTGGCTAGATCGAATTAGCCCTGCCCCGTGAAATCCAATCTCCCCGTCCTGCTGGGAGACCCCCAGCCAGGAGCACCTCAATAGGGGCCTCCTAGCTGTTTGTCTGCCGGCCTGGGGACAGGACTTCCCCTGCACGGCTGCTCTCCGTGGGGTTAGGAGATGCACCTCCAGAGGCAGTGCAGAAGCAAGTGCACTGCATCAGCCCATCGTTGGGCTCAGGGCTTTGGCCTTGGTAGCTTCTGCTCCAGCCACATATCTGGGTGCCTGGGCTCAGGGCTTCTGACCCCCGTGGCTGCAGCTGGAGTCACCTCCACATCTGGGAACTCCTCTAGCTTCAGAAAGGTTGCTGGCTGCTGCGCTGCGAGCCCAGGTCTGAAGGCAGCACAGAAGTGAGGGTGGCAATGCTGTGACCCCCCTACAACAACCTTTGCACTCCCCCACTCCCCCATTTTGGTCGGGAAGCCCATCAAACAACATGCCATTGAGATGGACGTGTTCCCAGGGAAGGTCTCCATTGCAAGGAATCCACATTTCCCAGCTGAAAAAAATGTTCTGCTGGAAAACTTTCAATTTTTTTCTTTCAAAAGGACTTTTGGCTTCAGAATTTTATTTCATTTTTTTATGAGATTGTGTCTTTTATGTTTTGTGGCACACAAGCAGAGACGTTAGAGAAAACATAAAATACTCTTGCTGGAAGTTTGCAATATCTTGTTAATTTGTTTCTTAAGACCAGAACAATAACACATAAGAACCCAAAAATCAGCGGGAGAGAACGTAGGCTACGGCCTATAACAGAGAGGCACAATTCACTGGGTACCTGCTGACTGACTGCTGCTGAGCCCTGATTGTGTGCTGCCCTACTGAGCTCCCTAGCANTGCACTTGCTCAGCCTGTAGTTGAACAGGTCCTGACTACTGTCCAGGCTGCCTGTGTATGGCTTCATGAGCCATGGCATTAAGGGGTAGGCTGGGTCCCCAAGGATAACTATAGGCATTTCAACATCCCCAACGGTTATTTTCTGGTCTGGGAAGAAAGTCCCTTCCTGCAGCTTTTGAAACAGACCAGAGTTCCTGAAGACGCGAGCGTCATGTACCTTTCCTGGCCATCCCACGTTGATGTTGGTGAAACGTCCCTTGTGATCCACCAGTGCTTGCAGCAGCATTGAAAAGTACCCCTTTCGGTTTATGTACTCGCTGGCTTGGTGCTCCGGTGCCAAGATAGGGATATGGGTTCCATCTATCGCCCCACCACAGTTAGGGAATCCCATTGCAGCAAAGCCATCCACTATGACCTGCACATTTCCCAGAGTCACTACCCTTGATATCAGCAGGTCTTTGATTGCGTGGGCTACTTGAATCACAGCAGCCCCCACAGTAGATTTGCCCACTCCAAATTGATGTCCGACTGACCGGTAGCTGTCTGGCGTTGCAAGCTTCCACAGGGCTATGGCCACTCGCTTCTCAACTGTGAGGGCTGCTCTCATCTTGGTATTCTGGCGCTTCAGGGCAGGGGAAAGCAAGTCACAAAGTTCCATGAAAGTGCCCTTACGCATGCGAAAGTTTCGCAGCCACTGGGAATCGTCCCACACCTGCAACACTATGCGGTCCCACCAGTCTGTGCTTGTTTCCCGGGCCCAGAATCGGCGTTCCACGGCATGAACCTGCCCCATTACCACCATGATTTGCACATTGCTGGGGCCCGTACTTTGTGAGAAGTCTATGTCCATGTCTATTTCCTCATCACTCTCGTCACCGCGCTGCCGTCGCCTCCTCGCCTGGTTTTGCTTTGCCAGGTTCCAGCTCTGCATATACTCCAGGATAATGCGCGTGGTGGTCATAGTGCTCATAATTGCCGCAGTGATCTGAGCGGGCTCCATGATCCCAGTGCTATGGCGTCTGGGCTGAAAAAAGGTGCGAAACGATTGTCTGCTGTTGCTTTCACGGAGGGAGGGAGGGAGGGAGGGAGTGGGGGCCTGATGACAAGTACCCAGAATCACCCGCGACACTGTTTTTGCCCCATCAGGTATTGGGATCTCAACCGAGAATTCCAGTGGGCAGCGGACACTGCGGGAACTGTGGGATAGCTACCCACAGTGCAATGCTCCGGAAGTCGACGCTAGCCTCGGTACTGTGGACGAAGTCCGCCGACTTAATGCACTTAGAGCATTTTGTGTGGGGACACACACAATCGACTGTATAAAAACGATTTCTATAAAACCGACTTCTATAAATTCGGCTTAATTTTGTAGTGTAGACATACCCTTAGATACATACATGTCCTCCCCGCCCCTCCCTCAGTCACCATCATATCTGAGCACCTCATACTTTTTATGGCATCTATCCACACTACACCCAGGTGAGGCAGGAAGGTCCCGTTATCCCCATTTCACAGCCTGAGAACTGAGGGGCACCGATGTGAGTTGGGCGCTGCGGTGCTTTAGAAAATCCTGCTTGATGCGTCAATACTTAGATCCGGCCCCAGGTGATTTGCCCCGAGTGACACGGGAAGTCTGGGACAGGGCAGGGAACTGAGCCTGGGCATGCAGGGTCCCAGGTGAGCGTCCAGCCCCCTGAATGATCCTTCCTCGGTTCTCTGTGCCACTTTCTGAATCCCCAGGCAAGTAAATTGGGCTCGTTAAGTGAGGAGGTTTATGTGTCACCAGGAGGGGAATATGCAAATAGGGGTGTGTGATGTTATCTGATTAAAATATGACCATATAGATCATTGTTGCAACCACTGTTATATATTTGCAGCAAGTATTGTACAAAGGTTGTGGAGTGAGGTGTCTATGAAAAGGTTCGGATTTGATGGTTAGGATTATGCTCTCTCCGTTCATGTATCATTTTTGTATTTGAAGATATAAATATTGGCTCTATACCTGGATTTCAAATGTGGGCTCCTGGTACTGCCCACAAGGTAACTAGCCAGCACATCTTGGAGGGACTGTTCAAATTAAGTGGTTCATCAAGAAACACTTGGTTGACAATGGACCATGGGAGACGCCCATCTACAAGATTTGCTGCAAATATATAACAGTGGTTACAACAATGATCTATATGGTCATATTCTAATCAGATAACGTCACACCAAATATTCTATTACACAGACATTGATATGGGTTAACAGGAATTATTATCTGCCAAACAGAAACCCAAATAGTCCCATGTTCACCTCTCAGTTCCCTTGTGGGGATAGAAAGCAGGAGAGGTGAAAACACAAACCCCGGCAGCTATAAAAGGGAACAAGGCTGTTCCCCAGATCCCCGTTGGTCAATGCCATAGAGCTGGGCAGTGTCTGTTTATAGATTTATTTGACTCCCTGCCCTGTACATTGTCTCACTTCTATTAGCCTCACTGAACTGGTCTCCAGCCAGTGTGAGAGCCTAGTACCCTGGCGCATTATGGAGCCAGCCAGCCACCCACCCAGGGCCGGTGCATCCCATTAGGCGACCTAGACTATTTGGGGGGCGCTGGCGCCCCGACCGTCCATTCAATTTTGGGGGCGGGACCTTCCGCCACCTAGGGCGCCAGAAGACCTGGCGCCGCTACTGCACCCACCCTCATCGTCTGAGCATCCTTCAGTGTCTGTGGGACATTCCCTGAGAACATTCTCTCTCTCTCTCTCTCTCTCTCTCTCTCTCTCTCTCTCTCCAGTGTGTGGGAATGAGTGTGGGGATATGAAAGGGAACATGAGTGTAATGGGAATGGAGATCTGGGTTTCAGCGCGAATGCTGATACTTGTCTGAAAGTCAGTGGGAATGGAAATATTTGTTGTTGTTTTTGTTGTTATCCCTCAATATTACATCCTGGGGATGGTTTAGAAACACGTAACGTTCATATCACACGAGTTCTTTAAACACAACCAGGAGAAAGCTTCTGTCTACACTTTATTGCTTATTAATAATTAACTAAGTAAATGATCTGGATGACGATGCTCAGCGGTGATAGATTTGGGGCTCGTTGTGGTCCTAGTGCCTAGGGTCTCCAGAGGCTGGGAATGGGCGACAGGGGATGGATCAGTCGGTGATTCCCTGTTCTGTTCGTTCCCTCTGGGGCACCTGGCACTGGCCACTGTCAGGAGACAGGACACTGGGCTAGATGGACCTTGGGTCTGACCCAGGCTGGCCGTTCTTATGTTCTTAATTATAGTTTAGGCTCCCATAGTCCTAGGCACGGTACAAACACAGACCATAAAACCTCTCTCAGTCCCACCGAGTTTACAATCCGAGTGTAAATGGGAAGTGGAGTGTGGCTGGGAACAGGAATATAAACACGAATACAAATATCAGCCGTGCATAATAATCTTTCTTCACTGTAGCCTGAATCCTCCCTCGACTCGCCCCTAAAGAAAAACTCCCAGACACGCCGCTCTCGGCACACTAATGTCAGGGAGGCTCCACTGCAAAACCTTTACTCTGTCCTCAGACTCCCCCTCCTCCCCCCCCCGNATAAAACCTCTCTCAGTCCCAACGAGTTTAGAATCCGAGTGTACATGGGAAGTGGAGTGTGACTGGGAACAGGAATATAAACATGAATACAAATATCAGCCGTGCATAATAATCTTCCTTCACTGTAGCCTGAATCCTCCCTCAACTCCCCCCTAAAGAAAAACTCCCAGACACGCCGCTCTCGGCCCACTAATGTCAGGGAGGCTCCACTGCAAAACCTTAACTCTGCCCTCAGCCCCCCCCCCACCCCCAGCTTCTCCCACCTGCACCCACAGGCGGGCCCCAGCCCTGCTCCAAAGCACGAGCCAGGCTTGCTCAGATCACGTCCCCAGTGTCATGGATCATTTCAATGTAGCCGGTCACTGCTGGGAAGGGAAAGGGGCTCCCGTCTCAAATCCCTCCCAGCGCCATGGGAAATCTTCCCTCTCCAGCGGGTGGCCCAGCCCAATGGATCCCTGGGACACGACCCATCCCCAGACACTGACCCCCCTGACCGGACGTTGTATGGCCCTTGTGCGCATGGAACGGGGCTCCAGAGCTGAGTCCCCCCAATCCCCAATATCACCTCACAATAGCCAGGCCCTCAGTTCCTGGGGGAGGAAATACAGTCAGTGCAGGGAGCTGTTCATTCCTCCCAGGGGTCCGAAAGTGTCAGGAGGATCCCAGCGCCCTGTGCCCGGTGCTGCACAGACACACAGGACGGGACAGTCTGACTCCCGCACCCGGAGCCCTAGGGCGAGTCAGTCAGATCACTGGCAGCAGGAGTGTGTGTCTCTTATAAAGCGGGGACATGCAAATGAGGGAGACCGTTTCCTGTTTAAATCTGTGCCTCTCCCTGCCCAGGCTGCACCCGGAGACACAATCCGCAGCCCCTGGTTCTGTGCAGTGACCAGCCAGTCCCCTGAGAACTTTCCCCTCCAGCACCCGGGAAAATGGGATTTTTGCTCCTTGTAATTTTCGCTGTAGCAGCTTTGGAAGGTATTTTCCTCCTCTGAATAACTGGCAGAGTTAGAGGAATATTGTGTTACCGCTGTTTTTATACCGATATTAATGGCCTGTCTTTATTCCCAGGTGTCCGGTCCCAGGCGCTGGTGGAGTCCGGAGGGGGTGTGAAAAAGCACGGAGACTCTCTCCGCCTCTCCTGCAAAGCCTCCGGCTTCACCTTCAGCAGCTACAACATGAACTGGGTCCGCCAGGCTCCTGGCAAGGGGCTGGAATGGGTCGCTTTTATAAGCAGCAGTGGGGGTACTATACACTACCTTGATTCAGTGAAAGGCCGATTCACCATCTCCAGGGATAATCCCAAGAGTGAGCTGTAGCTGCAAATGACCGGCCTGAAGCCTGAGGACACCGCCCGTTATTACTGTGCGAGAGACTCAGTGAAACCAAACCGGTTTGTGATCATACAAAAACCCAGGCTGCGGAATCGCCCTTCTCCCGGCAGCAGTGCGGGGGCAGCAGTGACACACACACCGCTCCGGGCTCGGACAGGAGACCCGGCAACCGGGTGAATGTAACACAAACCTCCCGTCAGTTTTAACCCTTCCGTTCCCGGGCAACGTGTCTCCCCGTCCTGCCCAGAGCCCCTCTGGGCCTGCAGTGCAGAGATCCCTCGCTTCATGTGTGAACCCCAATCCGGAGTCGCTCTCCCCTCGCAGACCTGGCACGTTGGCTCTCCCGGGGCCCGTCTCTGTGTCNTGAGGACACCGCCCGATATTACTGTGCGAGAGACACAGTGAAACCAAACCGGTTTGTGATCATACAAAAACCCAGGCTGCGGAATCGCCCTTCTCCCGGCAGCAGTGCGGGGGCAGCAGTGACACACACACCGCTCCGGGCTCGGACAGGAGACCCGGCAACCGGGTGAATGTAACACAAACCTCCCGTCAGTTTTAACCCTTCCGTTCCCGGGCAACGTGTCTCCCCGTCCTGCCCAGAGCCCCTCTGGGCCTGCAGTGCAGAGATCCCTCGCTTCATGTGTGAACCCCAATCCGGAGTCGCTCTCCCCTCGCAGACCTGGCACGTTGGCTCTCCCGGGGCCCGTCTCTGTGTCAGACTCACAGGACAGCGTCTGTCAGTGTAAAGGGGACAAGCACGTTGGGTGAAGTGCGATGGTGTCCCCTACCCTCTGTTTGACAGCAGCTGGGAATGGGCGACAGGGGATGGATCACTCGGTGATTCCCTGTTCTGTTCATTCCCTCTGGGGCACCTGGCATTGGCCACTGTCGGGAGACAGGACACTGGGCTAGATGGACCTTTGGTCTGACCCAGTCTGGCCCTTCTTATGTTCCTACGTTCTTATGAAAGTTCCAAGCCATTCACCCCCAGCGGGGTGGTGTCACTTATTGATTTCTTTGACCCCTCCTCGTCCTTCAATATCACCATTCCCAAATGCAGCTGGGCCATTCCGACTGGGAGCTGGTGACACCAGGAGAGACCCTCGAACTGACTTGTATCGGTGGTTATCTTGTGGAGAGGGACTGGATCCGCCAGGGCCCAGAGGGAGGGTTACAGGGACTGTGGGAACCCTACATTCCTACTGCTCATCCTTCCAAACCCGACTCCACATCTCTGGGAATGCCCCTGAAGACGAGTTCTGTCCACAGCTGAGTGACATGCCAGCTGCAGGAACCGCCCTGTGTTACTGCTCCAGACACAGGCAGCGAGCCAGAGCAAAGCAGGGATAGGAGCTAGAAGGGAAACCGGTTTGCAAACCCCCCTTTAGCACTGGGCGTTAGGAGCTGAGGGAGAGGCACTCACTGACAGGAGGGGTTTACAGGAGGGGAAGTTGGAAAATACCTCGTGTATCAAGTCCCCTGCAACACAACACACACTGCACAGGTCTTATCCCGTTTCGTTGGGAGCGGTAATGAAAATCACACCTGTATTTACACACCCACCTTGAAGACTTCTCATCCCCTCCAGCAGGCGGCAACACAGACACATAGACCCAGAGAAAGCGAGCGAGCGAGCAGAAGTCACGCACTGCACCGAAAGAGTAGCAAACACACAGACACAGACACACACACACACACACACAGAGAGAGAGAGAGAGAGAGACACACACACACACACAGAGAGAGAGATGGTTTTATTACTCCCAGTAAGAGGTAGCAACGACAGAAACACACAAAAGCTGATCCGGATTCCTTCCCTCCCATACGGACGAGCAGGGGGGGACACCCCCATACACAACCACTTGGTCTTTTCTCTACCTAGCAGGAGCCAGGAGGCCTCACAAACACACCCTGGCATTTCTCCTCGGGCGGGACTCATTCAACCCAGCAGAGAGCAGCAGTGACACACACATGGATTTGCACCCACGCGCTGGGACAAAGTCCTACAAGGAGTCAGGGCGCCCCTCGTGGGTTAAAATTGAGGAGAACCGGGTTCTGTTCCCGACTCTGTTGCTGGGTGACCGTGGGAAGTCACTTCACCGCTCCGTGCCTTAGTTTCCCCATCCCTAAAATGGAGACAATTCTCCTTAATTCCAGTAACAGGCGGCAGGGACACGCAGCAATTCAGTCATACACGTTCCACGCAGCAGGGCCCGCAACACCCGAACAATCACACCTATGACAAGACCCAGATCCTGTTGCACCCCCAGCCAGGCACGTCACCACACAGACACAGCAGCGGAGAGCCAGGTCTGGGCGCTCAGGCTGAGGGGGTCAATCAAGGAGGAGGGGGAGCGAACGGGTTTAAGCTCCGTGGCAGTGTGTGGAATATATTTCAAAGTGGTCGGTGTCACTTGAAGAGCCCGCCCAGCGTCCCACAAATAAAGCAATTCAGTGTCTCACCCCGGTGTCAGGCGCGGGCCCGTGGAAGGAAAATATTCCGGCCAAGTCAGAGCCCCCCGCCCCCCGCCAAGCCCGTTCACCTCCCACCCCCGCTGGGCGAAACCCACATGCAAATCCCTGCGCTGCTAAACACCAGCCCCGGATCCTGCGGGCCTCAGGCACCGCGCCGCGCCGGCCCGTTTCTCCCCGCTGCGGGGTATCCCCTTCCTGCCGCACCGCGGAGAAATGGCGTTGCTGCTGCCGGGGTTTCTTTCCTGCCTCTTGGCGGCTCCTTTCGGTGAGTATCTCGGGGACATGCAGCCCCCGCTCTCCTCCCTGCCCACAGTGCAGCCTGGAGCCTCACTGCTCCTGTTCTCTCCCTTCGCCGAGGTGCCTCGCACAGAGCCAGCTGCTCCCGTCCGCCCCGGGAGCGGTGAAGCCCGGAGAGACCCTCACGGTGACTTGTGCAGTGTCGGGGGCTCCATCGCTGCCCGCGCCTGGTGGAACTGGGTGCGCGAACTCCCCGGCCGAGGGCTGCAATGGGTCGGGCGCATCCATTTCTCCGGGAGCACGAACTACGCCCCCGACCTGCAAACCCGAGCGAGCATCGCCAGAGATGAGGCCAAGAACGAGTATTACCTGCAGCTCCGCTCCCTGACCGCTGCGGACACCGCCACCTATTACTGCACCGGGTGGGACCCACGGTGCTACGCGCCGGGACAAGCCCCCGGGAGAGGAGAGTCCCCCCGAATGCGGCGGGGCCGTCTCTTCCCTGTTACAACCTCCCTGCCCTCTCCTACGGCGCCTGAGATCTTTCCCCCTTTGCGCTGATAGCTCGTTTCCATATATTTCCAGTGGGTTTCTCCTAATTAGCTCGAATCTTCATTGACCGGGAGGAAGAGTGACTCAGGGACTAGGGAGCTGGCCAGAGGCGCATCTGCCCTGTTTATCGCTCTGCAAGACCTGAGGCAAATCACTTCGGGCCAGATTTATAAACCTATTTGGACACCAATTCCCATTGAAATACCTTTACAAATCTGTCCATTCATTAGTCTCTGTGACCCCCCCCCCCCAGCTCTAGCAAAGACTTAGAATCATAGAACTGGAAGGGATCTGGAGAAGTCATCTAGTCCAGTCCCCTGCACTCATGGCAGGACTAAGTATTATCTTCTAGATCCTCCCTGACAGGTGTTTGTCTAACAGACTCTAACCTGCTCTTAAAAATCTCCAATGATGGATATTGCACTACCTCCCTAGGCACAAGACTTCCCCTGCACACGACTTTCTGGGCCAGATTTTCAAAGTTAAGCAATTAAAGTTGCAGATAGGCATCCAGTGGCATTTGCACGAGCACCTGAGAAATTTAGCTCACCCAGGGTGAAATATTTGTAAGATATTTGGGTGCTTAAGATGTAGGGAGTTGCCGGACTTCAAATGATTTCACTGAGTTTTTGACACCTGTGTGCTTTTGACAATCCCAATAGCTGCCTATTTGTGTTTTTAGGAACCTAAATACAGCTGATAATCTGGCTTTCTGTGCCTCCGTTTCCCATCTGTGTAATAGGAACAATTACACTTCCCTACTTCACAGGAGAGTTATGAGCACAAAACACAGGAAAGACGGCTGAGGTGCTCCAAAATTTTGGTAAATAGCGCCATATCGATGATGGAAAAATTGTTTTGTCATGGCTTTTCTGCAATGGAAAATTAGATATTCAGCTCAAATATTTTTTCCAGAAAATATCTATTTTGGGAATGTGGCTGAATAATATTTTGGTTTTTGACCAAAAAATTGAAAATGTTTTCTTGTCAGGGTTTTTTCTTTTCTTTTCTTTCTCTCTTTCTTTTTTCTTGTGAAGAAAAGTCTTAGTTTTCTGAGGGGGACAACCCATTTTCTCACCCAGCTCTACTGAAATCAGACCAGTTCTCCATCCGGTCCAATCTTTCTGTTATCTCGTCAATGAAAACCGGATTCTACTCTCATTTACACTGGTACAAATCCAGCCTAACATCACTGATATCTGCGGGATTAGTTTAGATCCTTGTCATACCTGTCACTGTGGGCAGGACTGGACCCTGGCAATTTCACCAATGATTTCACTGGGAGCAGAAATCGGCCCAAAATTAACCATATTTAAGGTTATTTCCAGTTCCCCAGAATCCATTTCTTTATTGTCTGCCTCTGAAAGTGATCTGAGCGCCTCATCTCCCAGACAGATCAAATCCTGAGTTTTGACTGATGCCAATGGCCAGGCCTCAGAGAGATAAACTCACCCACCCTCCCTCCACCTGACACCAGCCCTAATTTATCAGCTAGTCAATTCTCTCATGTTCGCTGCAGGGCGCAGCTGCAGCACCTCTCTCGGTTTCCCCCAATTAGCCCCAAACCACCCACCTGCCAGCCCCTTTCATCTCCCATCCCCGCGGGGTGAAACCCGCCTGCAAATCCCTGCCCCGGGGGGTTCCTGTTTAAATACAAACTCTTCATCCTAGGAGCCTCGGTCTCTCCCCAGCCACTGAACTGCATTTTCCTGGCTGCTGAGGAGTCTGTTCATCAATTCATCCCACCATGGACTCGTTCTTCACCTTCTTTTTCCTCTTAGCCACCCACTCTTGTGAGTTTCTGTGCGAGGCGGAGAGGAAAAATCCTGCGTCTATTGTACTGGAGGGAGAAATGGCCTTTGACTTCAGCAGAGCAGGCTGAGTCCCCGGGCAGTGCTCGGAACAGCATTATAATTCCTGAAATCCCCTCCTTTTTACAGGTGTCCGTGCCCAGATCCAGCTGGTCCAGTCCGGCCCGGGAGTGGTTAAGCCCGGAGCGACCCTCACCCTGACCTGCGCTGTCTCGGGTCACTCCATCACTAGTGGCCACGGCTGGCCCTGGGTCCGGCAGCCCCCCGGGAAAGGGCTGGAGTGGCTGGGGCGGGGATATTACAGCAGTTCCACCTGGTACACAGACTACGGCTCATCCTTCCAGAGCCGGATCACCATCTCCCCTGACTCCTCCAAGAACCAGGTCTCCCTGCAGCTCCCTGGCAGCTGCAGACACCGCCACGTATTCCTGCGCCTGGCAGACACCGTGACGCAGAGCAGAGCAGGGACCCGGGCAAAAAAATGGGACGTGGATTCTGACCAGACTTTCCGGCCTTTCTCTTGCTGTAATTTATCTGTGTAGAGAAAGGGGAACACAAACACAAGACATTTGTACTAGATGAAAATGAAGGGACATCTTCTGCTTTCCCTTTCCACTCCCTCCTCTCCCCAAATAGACTCCTTTGGTGCTAAACATTCATGGGAAGCTTGGCACGGTGACCTTAAAGCAGCAACAGCTATCGCTCCCTGTGGTCTATACAAATTACACCGAATTAATTTATTTCACTTTAGTTAAATGGGTGCTACATTTGTGTCTGGACTCTCTTATTTCGGTTTCATATTCATTGCGGTGTTTCAGCTTGGGAGCGAGAAAAATGCTGAAAGCGAAGTTTATAACCAATGCATAAGAGCGTCCACACACAGAAAGTGAAATTGGTTAATCTGACTGGGATTGGAATCACATCATCACCTCTTTGGGTGTAGACAACACACACACACACACACACACAGATCACATTCCTTCCAGTAGGGGGAGCAGTGATACCAGCATCCAGAGAGAGAAAGCAAGAGAGTAGAGAATATTCCAAAACTTTGAAAAAGGAAGAAGTGATTTTTTCTCTCTCATAGAAACATGATTAGATATCGGATGAGACTGGAGGTCCATCTAATCCGGTATCCTACCTCCAATGGTAGCTGATGCTTCAGAGGAAGGTTGTTAGAACACTGTTGTAGCCCTGTTGGTCCCAGGATATGAGACACAAGGTTGGTGAAGCAATATCTTCTATTGGACCAACTTCTGTTAGTAAAAGAGAAACGTTTTTGAGCAACATGAAGCCGCTCTTCAGGTCTGGGAAAGGTCAGTATAGCCAGACAACATGTCTCTTTCACCAACAAAAGCTGGGAGTGGGCTACAGCGGATGGGTCACCTTTTCTGTTCATTCTCTCTGGGGCACCTGGCATTGGCCACTGTGGGAAGACAGGATACTGGGCTAGATGGACCTTTGGTCTGACTCAGTCTGGCCATACTTATGTTCTCATCAGCATATTTCTTTCTGTCTACATGTGCATATCAGTATGTTTTCTGTGAACTAAGGTCTCTTTCCTTTCAGTAGAAGGTAGCACTGACACAAGGACACACAAACAAAAATAAGCACAACAAATCTCTTTCCCTGCCTTATGGGGCAGCAGTCTTTCTCACACCGACCCGCACTCCTAGGCGGTGAAACACATCTAATAATAAGGCACTCTGTTTCTCCCCATCCTGCAGTTCAGATTCTGCCCGGTGTCCCTGCAACCTCAGCCTGTGTTCTGACAAAGCCCCTGATCTGCATCTTCTCTATTCCTTTTACCAAAACTAATTCCCCCTGTAGACAAGGCCTAAGTCAAACTGGTACAACTTTGTTTCTAAACCAGTCATGACTCCACCGAGCACTCAGATCTGGTCTTCACACAGCTTTTGTACTCGTATAACTGCTTGAGTTAGGAGTGTCATGTTTTCATCCATGTTTGGATGAGGATCTACCAGTGTAAAGATTCCTTGTACAAGTCTAGCCTCTTCCCCTTCTCCTCTGAGTCATGGGCAACCATTATGTCTGCATTCTCCTTGCAGATCATGGTGTTTGAGAGCAAGAGCAGAGTTTATGACCCCAGAATATTGGTTGCCCTGAGCCGTTCTGTGCTTTTCTCAGACATGTCTCAAAGACAACTGAACCGGGCATAACCTGAAATGGAGTCACCGGATACTTTACAGGTCAGTGTAAAGGACTGTCTGGGGTTCAGCCTAACACCCCCTGTCACAGAGTCCCCAGGTGATGCTCTGGAGCTGCTCCCCACCAAGCCAGTCAGGACTCTGGGGAGCCTCCTCTCCCTCGGAGCAGACCATCTGCAGGGCAAGAAGCTCACACGGCTTCACCTCCTGGGTCTCTCCTGGGAGCATTCAGCATATGCCCCTCCGTGCGCTTCCCACAGCGAGGCCGCCCAGGCGGGGTCCTGGGGAAGCCAGAGGGTCCTGCACGCACCTCCACTTTGCAGTCAGACGTGACTCTCAGCCAGCCAGTAAAACAGAGGTTTATTAGATGACAGGAACAGGGTCTAAAACAGAGCTTGTCGGTCCAGCGAACGGGATCCCTCCGCCGGGTCCATTCTGGGGCCCAGCGAGGCAGACACCCCAGTCTGCCCTCACTCTTAGTCCCCAGCCAGCCCAAACTGAAACCCCCTCCAGCCCCTCCTTCTCTGGGCTTTGTCTCTTTCCAGGGCCAGGAGGTCACCTGATCTCTTTGTTCACCTTTAGCTATCCCCTTGCAGGGGGAAGGGCCCTGGTCATTTGTTGCCAGGGAGACAGAGTGTCAGTGATTTATGCACACTATCCCCCCACCTAGAGACTTAAGAACTGCATAGGGGAAACTGAGGCACCCACACAGTATTCAGAGGAAACATTAAGAACATTCCCACTTCGTCACATCTCTCCCCCCTTCGAGACTGAACTGAGCGGGGTCACTTCAGCCAGTGACCTGGGGAAGTTCGAACCCCCCAACGTTCCCATGGATGCCCCAGCACCTCTCCCATTCCTTGGTGGGAGTTACACCAGGACATTCCAGTTTCAGGCCCTCCCATGGGTCAGCTGTGCTTGACGGCGCTTGCAGGCTGCATGTGGGAAGGTTTATGCAGCCCGTGCCCTTTTGCCACCCCAATACCCCTCCTTTGCCAAGTCTAGATGAATAAGCAGTGTTGCTGAAAGACATCCCAGCCTCACTACCTCAGTGCCCCAGTAACACGTCAGGGGTCATTCTCAGCTCGCTCTCAGTAGATATTCGCCCTGCTATTCCGGGCAGCGCATTTGGGACTAGGGTTTATTTCCCTTATAAAAGTAGGCCATGCACATTCCCTCACCCAGCTTCCTCTTTCAAGCCAGCCCTTCCCCTCACCCTGCAGCTCTGGGGTGGAGAATCCGCAGCCCCCAGGGTCTCTGCAGTGCCAGGCAAAGCCCCACGGTCCGGAACATGCCGCTCTGGCTACTTTTCCTTCTCATTGCAACTGTTTCCACAGGTACATTGTTTTCCTGTAGACAGTGGGAAGTCCCCTGGTTTTGTATAAATCTCGACAGGAGCCAGGTCTGCAGGGATCTCATTGTGTCTTTCTTTGCAGGTGTCCGGTCCCAGGCGCTGGTGGAGTCCGGAGGGGATGTGAAAAAGCCCGGAGACTCTCTCCGCCTCTCCTGCAAAGACTCCGGCTTCACCTTCAGCAGCTACGGGATGAACTGGGTCCGACAGGCTCCCGGGAAGGGGCTGGAGTGGGTTTCACGCATTTACACTGATGGGAGCCAACAATTTTACACAGACTCAGGGAAAGGCCGATTCACCATCTCCAGGGACAATCCCAACAACCTGCTGTATCTGCAACTGACCGGCCTGAAGCCCGAGGACACCGCCCGGTATCACTGTGCCAGACACACAGTGAGGGGAAGCCGGGCTGAGCTCAGACACAAACCCGCCCTCGCTGGCTAAGGACAAACTCTCCGCTGGGGGGCGCTGCAGTTCTACAGCTCGCAGCGGGGAGACAGTGAGTGTGAAAACTCCTGTCCGCAGCTGCCTGCCTGTGACTCCCCCACACACAGACACACACACAGACTAAACGCACTGTTAGCAGAGACCAGCCCACAACTTCCCCTTTCCCCTAATACACTCTGTGCCCCTCGCCCCGCTCCTCCCACCTTCCCTCACCCCCCTCCGCCTCCCAATAGCCCAGGCTGAGAGAACCGACATTAAATTGTAGGAAAACATGATATTTAACCCCCCCTCTCACAGCCAGGTGGAGGGTTTCCAAGCTGCCCTAGAGATACGGACACCTCATGCCTATTATAACCCCTCGGGAGCTTTGGAAAATCTCCGCCTGGGCAGATAGGGGTGAATTCCGGACGGAGCCTAGGAGCGCTGGACAGGCACTGCCAGGGGCTTTCAATGTGTGTTCGGGGCTAGATCCACAAAGGGGATTCAGCACCTAACCGCCGCCTTATGTGCCCAAATCGGACATGCCACCGAGACCCTCAAAGCCGGCACCCTGTAGGCGCCGAAATCCCCTAGGTGCCGGGCTGGTGATATGTGCTGGGGCAGAGAGAGCAGGAAAGCGAGTCACTCTACAGCCCAGGGGTTAGGACACGCTCTGGGATTCAGGAGGAGACTCGAGTCCCTGCTCTAATGAGTCTTTAATTACTTATAGCAAGTGCAACAGCCTTGCAACAGCCATGTCCCCTTGTGAGCTTCGCCCTTAATGTATCAATTCCTAGACACCCCGCCCCATGCACACACACACACACACACACATACACACACACACACACACACACACACACACAATTCCATCTTAAATAACTACACTCACCCCCCCGAAAACATACACCGAAGGAAAAGAAATAGAGAGAGCAGCATTCCAGGAGAGAAATAAACCTGAGTTTCCTATTGTGGCTGGCAGTGATCATTACAAGCAGAAGTAGGGAACAGACCGTGACACCCTTATGTTGACTAGTGAATACACTAGTGAATAACCTGTCTGGTGGAAGCCAATATTAGCCGGTGTTGAGGTATTTCTCTATGATTCATTAACCTGGGACAAATCTTCTCTCAGCCTTATATATCCCATGGCGCTGCTCAGAGACCCAGGGAGCTACTATCTCCCCTAAAAACCCCTGAATATCCCAGCCCCAGCTCTTAGATTTTACAAAACAATCTCTACAAAGGGTCGCCCGCCCCTTAGGGAAACTGAGCCCGGCCTCTGAGCGCACTGCCTCCAACCTGGGAAATAACAGTCACAGCCTGACTGAGCAGCATCCCGCACCGTGGCGCCTCTGGGGCTACGACTTTCACAACAGAGGGGATCCTGACCCCCAAATACCCACTAATTTTAAGGTGTTATAATAATTTTGTCTTCTCTTCCCTAACCCTAAGGAGACAGAACTGAGTGGAAGGTGAACGGTCAATAAGGAATTTTCTCTCTAAAAAGCAAATAGCGCAACTGTAAAGACCACTGCAGAAACTATTCTGCCTTTTAGGCTCTCCACACTGGATTTTTCAAAAGCAAGGTCCTGGATCCATACACACCTGAATGACTCTGGCAGTTAGGAACTAAAACTCCCTTAATCAAATCACGTTCACACCTCTCAGTTACAGCAAACTGCTCNCCCCCCCTCTCACAGCCAGGTGGAGGGTTTCCAAGCTGCCCTAGAGATACGGACACCTCATGCCTATTATAACCCCTCGGGAGCTTTGGAAAATCTCCGCCTGGGCAGATAGGGGTGAATTCCGGACGGAGCCTAGGAGCGCTGGACAGGCACTGCCAGGGGCTTTCAATGTGTGTTCGGGGCTAGATCCACAAAGGGGATTCAGCACCTAACCACCGCCTTATGTGCCCAAATCGGACATGCCACCGAGACCCTCAAAGCCGGCACCCTGTAGGCGCCGAAATCCCCTAGGTGCCGGGCTGGTGATATGTGCTGGGGCAGAGAGAGCAGGAAAGCGAGTCACTCTACAGCCCAGGGGTTAGGACACGCTCTGGGATTCAGGAGGAGACTCGAGTCCCTGCTCTAATGAGTCTTTAATTACTTATAGCAAGTGCAACAGCCTTGCAACAGCCATGTCCCCTTGTGAGCTTCGCCCTTAATGTATCAATTCCTAGACACCCCGCCCCATGCACACACACACACACACACACATACACACACACACACACACACACACACACACAATTCCATCTTAAATAACTACACTCACCCCCCCGAAAACATACACCGAAGGAAAAGAAATAGAGAGAGCAGCATTCCAGGAGAGAAATAAACCTGAGTTTCCTATTGTGGCTGGCAGTGATCATTACAAGCAGAAGTAGGGAACAGACCGTGACACCCTTATGTTGACTAGTGAATACACTAGTGAATAACCTGTCTGGTGGAAGCCAATATTAGCCGGTGTTGAGGTATTTCTCTATGATTCATTAACCTGGGACAAATCTTCTCTCAGCCTTATATATCCCATGGCGCTGCTCAGAGACCCAGGGAGCTACTATCTCCCCTAAAAACCCCTGAATATCCCAGCCCCAGCTCTTAGATTTTACAAAACAATCTCTACAAAGGGTCGCCCGCCCCTTAGGGAAACTGAGCCCGGCCTCTGAGCGCACTGCCTCCAACCTGGGAAATAACAGTCACAGCCTGACTGAGCAGCATCCCGCACCGTGGCGCCTCTGGGGCTACGACTTTCACAACAGAGGGGATCCTGACCCCCAAATACCCACTAATTTTAAGGTGTTATAATAATTTTGTCTTCTCTTCCCTAACCCTAAGGAGACAGAACTGAGTGGAAGGTGAACGGTCAATAAGGAATTTTCTCTCTAAAAAGCAAATAGCGCAACTGTAAAGACCACTGCAGAAACTATTCTGCCTTTTAGGCTCTCCACACTGGATTTTTCAAAAGCAAGGTCCTGGATCCATACACACCTGAATGACTCTGGCAGTTAGGAACTAAAACTCCCTTAATCAAATCACGTTCACACCTCTCAGTTACAGCAAACTGCTCACAAAAACTATCATGAGGATTCTTCCCCTTGATCTTGCTCCACAGACGCATCGCTCTGCTGAGCCACAACCAACTCCTTCTGAGTGTCACTGAAACCCAGAATCACCTCTGGCCCATCTAGAGGATTTTTATACAACCCCTTCCAGGCAAGCTGCTAGACTCCATAGTTAAAGGTTCGAGGCGCTCTCTTTCCCTGTGCAGCCCTTCTTGCTGGCAACACACAAGTTACCAAGCTCAACACACACAAGCTTTGGAATTATTTCCTTCCTGTTCAAAGTTTCCACACTGTCAGTGGGTAACACAGTCAAATCACCTCCATGCTCTCCCGGTGCCCTGGTCGTGATATCACCCTGGTTAAACAGAGTTGTCACATCTTTACCCAGCAACGCACTAGCAACAGGCACAATAGACGCACCAGAATCGCCTGGTCCCTGGGACTTTGTTAAGATACTAGCTGGACACTATGTTATGACACTAGCTCCTATCTATCTATCCCCATCCACCCCATCCACCCCATCTATCTATCTATCTATCTATCTATCTATCTATCTATCTATCTATCTATCTATCTATCTATCTATCTATCTATCTATCTATCTATCCCCATACACCCCCCATCTATCTATCTATCTATCCCCATCCACTCTATCTATCTATCTATCTATCTATCTATCTATCTATCTATCTATCTATCTATCCAGTGTGTGGGAATGAGTGTGGGGATATGAAAGGGAACATGAGTGGTAATGGGAATGGAGATCTGGGTTTCAGCGCGAATGCTGATACTTGTCTGAAAGTCAGTGGGAATGGGAATATTTTTGTTGTTGTTTTTTGTTGTTATCCCTCAATATTACCTCCTGGGGATGGTGTAAAAACACGTAACGTTCATATCACACAAGTTCTTTACACACAACCAGGAGAAAGCTTCTGTCTACACTTTATTGCTTATTAATAATTAACTAAGTAAATGATCTGGATGACGATGCTCAGCGGTGATAGATTTGGTGCTGGTTGTGGTCCTAGCGCCTAGGGTCTCCAGAAGCTGGGAATGGGCGACAGGGGGTGGATCACTCGGTGATTCCCTGTTCTGTTCATTCCCTCTGGGGCACCTGGCACTGGCCACTGTCGGCAGACAGGACACTGGGCTAGATGGACCCTTGGTCTGACCCAGTCTGGCCGTTCTTATGTTCTTAATTATAGTCTAGGCTCCCACAGTCCTGGGCACGGTACAAACACAGACCATAAAACCTCTCTCAGTCCCACCGAGTTTACAATCCGAGTGTAAATGGGAAGTGGAGTGTGACTGGGAACAGGAACATAAACATGAATATAAATATCAGCCGCGCATAATAATCTTCCTTCACTGTAGCCTGAATCCTTCCTCGACTCCCCCCTAAAGAAAAACTCCCAGACACGCCGCTCTCGGCCCACTAATCCCAGGGAGGCTCCACTGTAAAACCTTAACTCTGCCCTCAGACACCCCCCCTCCCCCAGCTTCTCCCACGTGCACCCACAGGCGGGCCCCAGACCTGGTCCAAAGCACGAGCCAGGCTTGCTCAGATCACGTCCCTAGTGCCATGGATCATTTCAATGTAGCCGGTCACTGCTGGGACGGGAAAGGGGCTCCCGTCCCAAATCCCTCCCAGCGCCATGGGAAATCTTCCCTCTCCAGCGGGTGGCCCAGCCCAATGGAGCCCTGGGACACGACCCCTCCCCAGACACTGACCCCCCTGACCCGACGTTGCATGGCCCTTGTGCACGTGGAACGGGGCTCCAGAGCTGGGTTCCCCCCACCCCCGAATCCCACCTCACAATAGCCAGGCCCTCAGTTCCTGGGTGAGGAAATACAGTCACTGCAGGGAGCTGTTCATTCTTCCCAGGGGTCCGAAAGTGTCAGGAGGAGCCCAGCGCCCTGTGCCCGGTGCTGCACAGACACACGGGACGGGACAGTCTGACTCCCGCACCCGGAGCCCTAGGGCGAGTCAGTCAGATCACTGGCAGCAGGAGTGTGTGTCTCTTATAAAGCGGGGACATGCAAATGAGGGAGACAGTTTCCTGTTTAAATCTGTGCCTCTCCCTGCCCAGGCTGCACCCGGAGACACAATCCGCAGCCCCTGGGTCTGTGCAGTTACCAGCCAGTCCCCTGAGAACTTTCCCCTCCAGCACCAGGGAAAATGGGAGTTTTGCTCCTTGTAATTCTCGCTGTAGCAGCTTTGGAAGGTATTTTCCTCCTCTGAATAACTGGCAGAGTCAGAAGAATATTGTGTTACCGCTGTTTTTATACCGATATTAATGGCCTGTCTTTATTCCCAGGTGCCCGGTCCCAGGTGCTGGTGGAGTCCGGAGGGGATGTGAAAAAGCCCGGAGACTCTCTCCGCCTCTCCTGCAAAGCCTCCGGCTTCACCTTCAGCAGCTACTACATGGATTGGGTCCGACAGGCTCCCGGGAAGGGGCTGGAGTGGGTGGCTGAGATTAGACCCGATGCATCCAAGCAGTGGTACTCCCCGGCTGTTGAAGGCCGATTCACCAT
>QXTE01000934.1:23284-51918 GCA_003942145.1 Platysternon megacephalum
GCAGAGCGCTGCTCGCCTCACGCAAACGGCTCCTCTCGTTGGAGTTAACGGGGATCTCCGGGGAGCAAAGCAACGAGCAATTGGCCCCTTCTCCATATGGCTAAAGCTGCCGGGGAACATTCCCCTCTGGGCACCGCACAGTTCCGTGGAGCCGGTCACTGCCGGGAAGGGGAATCAGCCCCAACTCTCCCAGCGCCAGCGGGTGTCCCAGCCCCATGGGACCCCGTGAACCGGCCCCTCCCCACTCACAGCCCCGCTGCTCGTGGGCCGGAGCTGCGGAGCTGAGATTCACCCTGTCTCGTGAATATTTATATTTTTTTGTTTCCTGTATAACAAACAAACAAAAAAGAACCAGGTCTCCCCGCAGCTCCGCTCGCTGACAGCTGCGGACACCGCCACCTATTCCTGCGCCAGACACAGTGACACAGAGCAAGGCAGGGCCGGAACAAAAGGGGAAATGGGCTTTTCACCAGTGCAGAGACACCGGGTACGTGGCATTGGTAGCACCACGTGAGTCGCTCTTGCCTTTACCCAGGTGTATTGCTGACAAAGCAGGGAGTAGCTCCCCGGCTCAATGTCTACAGTTACACTAGCACCTCTATGCCCATGACAATGGACCACCTAAGAGAACCCCGAGACTTTCTGTTCCCCTCTCACCTAGACAAAGACACCCCCTCTCCGACCCCTCTTTCAGACACTGATCGAAACGACTTAGGTATTGCCCCTGTTAGTTACCACCCTTTACCCTGTAGACGTTGGTTCCACCGAAACATTTCTATCCATCACCCTGTCATCCTGAGCTGATCTTTAAGAGGGGTCAGTGTGTTCTTGTATCCGCTTCGGGACCTGTGTTTACACCAGAACCTTGTATGGGCTGTTCTGGAACTACCCTTATGGAATGTGCTGCCATGAATACTTAGTGCCTAGGAATGCTCCTGTTTCTGCAGCGCCAGCCCTGGTCTCGACCAGACCATGTATTGGATAGTTAGCCTGCAGCAGGCATCTGCTTTGTAACAGAGCCTGACTTCTGCTCATAGTTTGACTCTTGCTAACTTTGCTTTGCAGGGCCTGACTTTAGTTTAGGCCTTAGGCTGTACACCAAGCCCGTATACCAGGTCTTATCTCGCAGGTGCTCTCTTTGTTCTACACCCTGTTTCACAGATGGGGAAACTGAGGTATAGGGAGGAGAAGGGACTTGCCCACTGTCACCCAGAACGCAAGTGGCAAAGGCAGTAACATCACCAAGGTAATCTGTCCCAGTCTAGTGCTCCATCCTACAGACCAGACTGCTTCGCCTCTGTAGCATGATCGTCTTCATCATCATCAGTCATCGTGCCTGCGGAAGAGTACATGTTCCAAGAAACCAAAGGGAATGAGATGCCCGGATCCCAAAGCAATTCAGTGGCAATCGGGTGCCTCACCCCCTTAGGCGCGATCTCAGGGTGTTTAATTTTCACATGTTCCCCACTCTCAGGGGATAGGAGCCTGGATCACTGATTCATTTCTGGATTTCTTTCCCAGGTGTCCTCTCCCAAGTGAAGCCGCGAGAAACGGCCCGGGAGTTGCTGCCCAAATTCCTATTGGTCAGTGTCATAGAGCTGTGCAGGGCAGGTTTAAAATGTTATACATGTATTAGACTCCTTGCCCTATACATTGCCACACTTCTCTTAGCTTCCTTAATGAACTGGTCTATAGCCAGTATGATACCTGATTTTCCATGGCCTTTACCCAGGTACAGTCATTTACAAGTTACAATGGATGGGGAATATATTAGTGACTCTGTTCCCATTGAGTTCGTTGAGGGATGTGGGCATCTTAATTAGGATAATTTCTCCTCTTAAAAACATTATAAGGAACTGAAATGTGTTCAAAATACAGAAGCACACAAATTATCTGTATTCCTTCCAGGTGATAAAATCTATGTCTGCCTCCTCTAAAAGAAAAACTCTAAAAGCTTTGAGGAACTAATATATTAAATCTATCTAGGACCTCATGTAAGATGTATAACCCTCCATGTGCCTCTGGTTTTTCATTACACGTGTTATGCTACGAGATATAAAAGGTCATAGCCTGACAGGACAATAATCCATATTGACTCCAACAGATTTACTCCTCACTGACATAGGGTGTTAACAACAGGATAAATAGACTGTTTTCTGAGTTTGTAGATGAATACAAAATAAGGAGAAAATAATATTCCCGTTTTTAACCTTAGCCCGAATGACATCATGTGACAAGGAGTTCCACAGGTAAATTGTGTGGAAAAGGATTCCCTTGTATCCATTTTCCATTAGACAAAAATAATAATTTCATGCTAAGATTCTCAATAAAGACACTTGCATTTAGATATAATCTTCAAGATCATGGGCCAGATGTTCAAATATATGGAGGTGCTCAAAGACGAAGATAGACGCCCAGTGGTATTTTCAAAAGCTCCTGAGTTAGCCACCTAACTCCCATGGAGGTGTTCTGTTATACACCCGCCCCCACACACACACACACACAATCCATGCAGAGTCCTTCAAATCTGACATTTATTTTCTCCTTCTGTTGTAAAACGAGGACAAGTCGCAGAGGGAGCACCCTCTTTTAATCTGAAATCTCCTTGCCAGACACTCTCGCCCCCAGCCCCGGTTGGGTGAAACCGACCTGTATGGCCCTGCCTCAATGGGTCCCTGTTTAGATCCAAAGCTCTGGTTCTAGAGACTACAATATTCATGCAGGAATATCTCCTCCACAAAGTCTGCCACAATATCTGCAAATACATATGAAATCCTTACAGACTTTATCTTCCATTGGCCTTTCCTTCAGCAGGGAATGAATCGTTTCTCTTTATAACTCTGTCTCTCATTCATGTATTTTCTCTTTTGTTCCCCAGCAGATGTCCTCTCTGAAATCCAGCTGATCTAGTTCGGGCCAGAACCCATGGGATCCTGCAATCATGGAACAGTAGGTGTGGAAAGGCCATCAAATCCATCAGTCCACGTTCACGCAAGACCAAGTCCACCTTTCCTAGAGAATGGTGACGGATGCTGGCTCAGGTCTCTCGAGCACTCAGTTATCAGTTCCTTTGGATTTCTAAGCCAACCTGCAATAATAATCCATATCACCCCCCACATGATGCATTAACCCGTTACTATTAGCTCAGCATCTTATATATGAGGACTACAGGGAGAACTCAGAAAGAGGAATGGCGCGATTCAGTGAAACACACCACATACCCTGGAAAAAGCAACCAGCGTGATTTGAGGTATACAACTGCCACGTTGTTGTTGTTGTTTTTTAAAACCATTAAATAATCGAATAAAATAAGTCTTTACTGAATGACTGGGAGAAAGAAAGAAAGAAAGAAAGAAAGAAAGATTATGTCCCAACCTTATCTGGAAAAATCTCTTGTAGAGAAAGTGTCCTATGTTTAATCAGTAGGAGGCAAGCTTGCTACAAAGGGATGGACTAAGTAAAGAGCCACCCGGATAGTAAATAGATCAATGTTCTCTTAAAAGCGTTTTGAGAGCCAGACCATTGGCCTGGACAAGACTGAATTGTTTGGGTGCTCAGGTCTCTCGTGCATTTTCCTAGATTTCTTCACCCTTCACTTTTGATCCTCCTCCACATTTGTCTAGACACAGGGTTAGGCAAGCTATGGCACGCGTGCCGAAGGCAGCACCTGAGCTGATTTTCAGTGGCACTCACACTGCTCGGGTCCTGGCCACCGCTCTGGGGGGCTCTGCATTTTAATTTAATTTTAAATGAAGCTTCTTAAACTTTTTAAAAACCTTATTTACTTGACATACAACAATAGTTTAGTTATATATTATAGACGTGTAGAAAGAGACCTTCTAAAAACGCTACAATGTATGACTGGCACATGAAACCTTAAATGAGAGTGAATAAATGAAGACTCGGCCCCCCACTTCTGAAAGGTTGCCGACCCCTTGTCTAGAGCAAGTTACAAATGACAGCAGGTTACCGGGTGTACATTCCTTACAGCTGTGTTCAGGGACAAACACCAGGGACATTTCTCTTCCTAGCAGTGGTACTAGCTGCTTTTCATCAGATCTTAAAGCTCTTCTTAAGGAGAGGTAAGTACCATTAGCCCCTTTTATACATATGGGGAAACTGAGGTACAAGGAGGAAAAGGGACCTGCCCACTGTCACCCAGCAGACCAGGGGCAAAGCCAGGAACGGAATCCAAGTCTACTGAGTCCCGGTCTAATGCTCCATCCTAACAGACCACCCTGCTTCACCTCGGTAGCATCGTCAGCATGGCCCGTGCTATGCTGAAGGTCAGACTAGATGGTCCTAATATACATTTCTGGTAATAACAACAATAATAAACTGTGTTCCTCCCGTTGACTCACCCACGTGTCCAGGCATCTCATATTCATATGAGGGTTAAAGATGTAGCACCTTACAAGGGGCCTGACTCGCTTTGACTATGTATCTGTGCAGCGCCTAGCACATGGGAGCTGTGAACTTTCTTTCGGTTTCTAGGACATACCTCGATAAGGATGTGTCTCATCCACGAGCCATTAACTGATGACTACTAGGAAGGTGCCACATTTATGAGGACTACGGAGAGAACTAATCTACCCGTGCTTTGCATGAGAGGGCGGGGTATGCAAATGATTATTTTGCTTCCTCTTAAGAATAGAATATTTCCGTTCTTTATTTCAGCGGTCCTTGCAAAAGTCAAATCTGTGTCATTCCCTCTGGGGCTTCGTGCCAGTTCCTAGCTGATTTCCAGGAGGGAAGATGAAAACTTTGCTTTTCTCTCTCCTTCTCTTTGCTATTCCAGCATGTAAGTACCTAGGATTGAGCAGCCTCACGTCTCTACCGATCCCCTTGTGGGTTATCTCTCTGACTGAGATTTCTCCGCGCTCTTTGCAGGTGTCCGTTCCCAGGTTAAACTGCTGCAGACTGGATCAGCCCAGGTGAAGCCCGCACAGACCCTGAGACTCACCTGCTCTGTGTCTGGATTCTCTCTCACATCTGCCGGGAATCGTGTGAGCTGGGTTCGACAGCCCCCGGGGAAAGGCCTGGAGTGGTTGTGCCTTGTGGATTGGGAGGACGACAAATACTACCAGGAGTCTCTGAAAAACCGACTGACCATCTCCAGGGACACCTCTAAAAGCGAGGTGTATTTGGAAATGAGGGGAATGGAAGCCGGAGACAGCGGCACCTATTACTGCGCCGGGGAGACACAGTGACACAGAGCAAAGCAGGGACTCGTACAAAAAGGGGAAGTGGATTCTGAGCTGTGCAGTGAGACCAGATTAACTCAGAGCAACGAGGTTTCCCAACTAAACTCCCTGTAAATGGAAAGAAAATGCAGAGTAGGAGAAAACGAAAACAGAGTGGTCAAAAACACTTCTTATTTTTTTCTCTCTCAACATGATACTGCAGAAAGAGGAATCGCGAGATTCAGTGACACACACCAGATCCCCTGGAGAAAAACAGTCAGCTTAATTAAACATATATGACTTCCAAGCGTTTCACCATTAAATATGTGAATACATCCAGTCGTTACCAAATGGCAAAGAGAGAGAAAGAGAGAGAAAGAGAGAGAGAGGTCTATCCATAAATATGTATCTCCTTTAGATAGATAGATAGATAGATAGATAGAGGGGGTATCTGGGGATAGATAGATAGATAGTGGAATCATGTTTTAGTTGTTTTGTAAAATGTCTAGTATAGTTTTGGATGTTGTATCTGTAGGAAGAAAACAAACAGGAGGAAAAATGACAAGGAAGAAAAGGAAAAGGATCAAGGATGTAAAGGGGGCCCAGAATATTGACGAAAACAGTAACAAGAAAGACATTTATTCTTACTGTGACAGTGCAAGAAAATTGGTAGAGTGAAACCAGAAACCAGACGAGTAATTTAAACTCAAATATACAAAAACAAAAAAATCTTTATCTCCGGACACGAGCCGGTGTGGATTTTTCACACAAGGGACGATGACTGTAAGGCCAGTGCGGTGATAACCTGATAGGTAGCGGGTCTGATTCGTAAAACATCTGTCAGAAGGGGAGAGGGAATATCCACCTATTCCTGTAAAGTTACTGTGCTGCGGAGGCAACAAATGTCTCTCTGCCAGGCTGGGCCCGGATCCAAAGCCCATTCAGGCAATGGGAAGCTTGGCGTTCTCCTCACCAGCCTGAACATCCTGCCTCGATGGCGAAACTCTTTAGAGCAGGGGTAGGCAACCTATGGCACGGGCGCCGAACGTGGCACGTGAGCTGATTTTCAGTGGCACTCACACTGCCCGGGTCCTGGCCACCGGTCCGGGGGGCTCTGCATTTTAATTTAATTTTAAATGAAGCTTCTTAAACGTTTTAAAAACCTTATTTACTTTACATACAACAATAGTTTAGTTATATATTATAGACTTCTAGAAAGAGACCTTCTAAAAAGGTTAAAATGTATTACTGGCACGCGAAAGTTTAAATTAGAGTGAATGAATGAAGACTCGGCACCCCACTTCTGAAAGGTTGCCAACCCCTGCTTTAGAGCATGGAATTGCAGAAGGATCGAAGGGCGCCTATATCCACCTGAATGTCCACTGGAGATGGTCCCTAACTCCCTTGGGCGCTATTGGAAATTCCAGACTTTGCTGTCACAGAAAAGGTACCATTAATTTCCCCAAATGTTCACAAATCCTAAGAATTGTTCTATTGAAATTAAATGTGGCTGTGATGTTTCAAAAAGGTAAGTGAGAGTGAGGTGCCCAAACCCCTTGAGTTTGGATGGAATTTGGGCACCCAAATAAATCCCTGAGACCATTTCAGATTTCTCAGCCCCCTTGCGGAAGTCAGTTCACGGCCTCAAGCGCAGCCAGAGATCCCCATGTGTATGCAGCATTCACACTCTGTCATCTTTTATACCCACCCCTGGTTCTAGGAGCCTCTGTCTCTCCCCAGGCACAGAACTGCCCGGTCCGGCCTGCTGGGGACATGTTCCACCTTCATCCATTATGAACTTGCTACTGATCTTCCTCCCCATGCTGGGCCCCCCTGCCTGTGAGTGTCTGTGGGGAGATTTGCTGCTGGATTAATTCCAGAGGCCCAGATTGTCAAGGGAGGAGGGCGGGGGAGGTAAAGGAATGAAGCGCCCGGATCCCAAAGAAGTCAGTGGGTGTTGGGAACCTAACTCCCTTCGGCTCAGGCTCAGGGGGGTGGTATTTTTATACTTGCTCCTCCCCCAGGGGATAAGACTCATTTATGGTTTCCATTTCCAGGCGTCCTCTCCCAGGTGCAGCTGCAGGAGGCGGAGGTGGGGGCAGTGAAGCCAGGGGAGTCCCTGAAACTTACCTGCACCATGTCTGGAGACTCGGTTCCTAGCACCAGCGCCACCTGGGACTGGGTCCGGCCAGGCGCGGCTCTATGTATTTTCCAGCCCCAAGCACGGCAGTCACGCAGCTTTCGGCTGCGCGCCGGCAGGAGGTCCGCAGGTCCCGGGGCTTCAGAGTCCCGCCGCCGAATTGCCGTCGAAGCCGGGACCAGAGGACCTCCCGCAGGCGCGACTTCCGCTCCCACAGCGACCGGCAGACGCCCCCCGGCTTCCCGCCCCAGGCACGCGCTTGGTGCGCTGGTGCCTGCAGCCGCCCCTGCAAACAATTCCCTGAGCCGAGAAAAAAGGGGCTCGAATGGACACCAGTGTTATTCCCCACGTCTCTGCTTCCCAGCAAAAGGGNGGGCGGGGGGGAAACCTGACCTATGAGGAAAGGTTACAACAACGGGGCATGTTTAGTCTAGAGAAAAGAAGACGAAGGGAGGAACCAGGTTTCAGATCTGTTAAGGTCTGTTATAAAGAGGGCTCTCCATGACCACTGCACTAAAACAGGAAGTCGTTGACTTAATCTGCAGCCAGGGAGGTTTAAGTTAGACATTGGCCTGGTCCACACTAGGGGGAGCTATTGAAATAAGATACGCGACTTCAGCTACAGGAATAGCGTAGCTGAAGTCGAAGTATCTTATTTCGAATTACCCGGCACTTACCTCGCGTCCTCGCAGCGCGGGATCGACGGCCGCGGCTCCCCCGTCGACTCCGCTGACTCCGCTCGCCCTGCTGGAGTTCCGGAGTCGATGGGAGCGCGTTCGGGGATCGATCTATCGCGTCCAGACGAGACGCGATACATTGATCCCCGATACTTCGATTGCTACCCGCCGATCCGGGCGGGTAGTCTGGACGTAGCCATTAAGGAGAAATGTCTTACTCTAAGGGTTGCTAAGCACGAGAATCAGCTTCCAACGGAGGTTGTGGAATCCCCATCTTTGGAAGTTTCTAAGAACAGGTTAGACAAATACTTGCCAGGGATGGTCTAGGTTTCCTTGTTCCCACCTCAGAGCAAGTGCTGGACTAGCTGACCTCTCGAGGTGCCTCCAGCCTACAATTCTGTGTGAAATGCATCCTCCCTGCTGCTGTCTGTCTGTCAATTTACCCCTTTTATAAAAATAAGGAGTGGAATCCATGAGGGAGAGTGCAGAGAGGATGAATTGGGGGATAAGAACAGTTGTCACTGTAGGGAGATTATTACTAATCATTCACATTTATGTTGACATTCATATCCCCATTCATATCCTTATTCACACACACTGAAATAGCCGTTCATATTCGGATTTTCATTCACAGGCATATCCCCTTCTCACTCCCATTGACGTTCACACACCTAGTCCCCATTCCTGTTCCAAACCTCATTGTAATCCTCATTCATACTAACACTCATATGTCTATTCACATTTAACTAATGGCTATCTGTGATTGCTGCAGGTTTTGGGGTCCAGGCATCAGGAATCAAAGCAGTACTATGCAATGACACAACATGGCTCTTCTGCTCGAATATCTCCCCCCACCCCACAACAGCGGTGTCAGTAACACCAAGTGGTGCTTGAAAAGGAGCCAGCACGGCCCGTTGGGCTGGATGCCTGGCAGAAGATTTGGGAAATTAGTAGGGAGAAAAGGCTGCTGGGGGGAGGGAGTCGAGGAGGCACAGGGCTGTTATTTGTCACTGTGAAGATCTCTTTCATGGGGTGGATCACTCGCTCATCACCTGGTCTGTTCATTCCCTCTGGGGCACCTGGCACTGGCCACTGTCGGATGATGGGATACTGGTCTAGATGGACCTTTGGTCTGACCCAGTCTGGCCGTTCTTATGTTCTTCACCACTTGTCCTACGGGAGAGAATGAAATACAAGTACAGGCTTCCTTGGTTTGTTTTATTTGTCCTCATTCAGCTCATTCCATTGTACGGACAATGAACGCCACCTACAGCAAAATCCTCCTGCAGTGAAGCAGGGAGGTTATTGTCTGAGCTCAGCCCGGCTTCCCCTCACTGTGTCTCCCCCCTACAGTGATACCGGGCGGTGTCCTCGGGCTTCAGGCCGGTCATTTGCAGATACAGCAGGTTGTTGGGGTTGTCCCTGGAGATGGTGAATCGCCCTTTCACAGCCGGCGAATACCACTGTTCAGTTCCACTTTGGGAACTGATCCGCGCCACCCACTCCAGCCCCTGCCCGGGAGCCTGTCGGACCCAGTGCATGTAGGAGCTGCCGAAGGTGAAGCCGGAGGCTTTGCAGGAGAGGCGGAGAGAGTCTCCGGGCTTTTTCACATCCCCTCCGGACTCCACCAGCTGCACCTGGGAACGGGCACCTGGGAATAAAATAATACGTCAATCCATATCAATTTTAAAGCAGGCAATATTACTTTCCGTCCCGCCAAAGCTCTTAGTGGGGTTGGTTACCTTCGAAGGATGCTAGAATTAAAACGAAATGGAGCCAAAATCTCCTTTTCCCGGGTGCTGGAGGAGAAAGTTCTCAGGGGACTGGCTGGTCACTGCACAGACCCGGGGGCTGCGGATTGTCTCTCCGGGTGCAGCCTGGGCAGAGAGTGAGAGAGAGACAGATTTAAATTGGAATCTCTCACCTCCATTTGCATATCCCCCTCCTTATAGGAGAAACCTTAGTGGTGTGAATTCCTTGTAATGGGACTCAGAGAGAGAGTCAGACAATCTATGTTTTGTGCAGTGCCCAGATCTGCGCTGATGATAGTTTCTCGCTAAGAGAAATGATGCTTCATGGCCAGTGTCCAATGGAGAGTCACTGGAGGGACCAGAGAGCCAGGGAATGAGAATGAGTGTCTAGCCAGGTGGTTAGGGCACCAACAGGGGAGATAGGAGAGACCCAACGTCCAATCCTCTTTCGTTATTTATCCAGAATGTAACAGTTTCAATAGGAGAGACTGAGCGAGACCCCCGTGCCCCCAGCCTATCCCATCCCACAGTGCTTAGAGCTCTCCTGAGAGGTAGGAGACCCTCTGCTCTGACCCTTTCTCTGTTTCAAGCGGGGGTGGGGGGTGGAACTCTGTGCTCCCACATCCCAGGTTAGGGGTCTTAATCCCTGGGCTGAAAGTTCTAAGGGAGGCGCCCCCACCCCATGCTTTTCTGACCATTTTGTGTGGCGCCACGTTTCTCACAAGAAACGCCGGAGGCAGCTAAGGTGCCTGATTCCAGAGAGCGGTTCCTGTTCATGAAAAGCCAGTAGAGAGAACTACAGCGCAGCCCAGCCCATCTCTGTGAGAGGGAGAGAGTTTAGCGCACACTTCTCCTCTGAATTTCCCATTGACTAGCTTCGATGGTTCCCTGCTTACTGCGCTGTTTTTTGTGAACCCCATTGTTAAGCGCCTGTCTTAAGCTTTGCGGATGACAACATATTGTTCCTGTGGTTTTCTAGGTGCCTGAAAGAATGGTGCCGTAACACTCATGGTCACTCACCTGAGTCCATTTGTGAACCCTGACCTGGAGCGACACCCTAATATTTTCTTTTCTCTCCAGTGAATTGAGTAGGAATAAATATACCAGTCCACTTCCAGAACTGCCAAAAAGAAGAATAAATGGTGCCAAAGTCTCATTTTCCCTGGTGCTGAAGTGGAAAGTTCTCAGGGGACTGGCTGGTCACTGCACAGACCCAGGGGCTGCGGATTGTGTCTCCGGGTGCAGCCTGGCCAGAGACAGGGGCAGATTTAAACAGGAAGCTCTCACCCGCAGTTGCATGTCCCCCTGCTTATAAGAGACACAGACTGCTTCCCTGAATCATCTTAACCTTTGTTATAGGCGGAGGAGGGTCAGAGAGAAGGATCAAGATCCTTTAGTGGAAAAAATAAAAAATAAAAGGGATCTGAATTCGGACAGTGTTTAAGAGACCGTCAACCTACTGTACTGCCCCAGCCACTTGCTTTCTAAAGCCTGGGATGGCCCAGTCTACACACTCCAAACTGGCCCATTTACTGGACACAACAGTCACACTTGCCGCCAGAGAGCGCCCCGGAGTTACTCAATGGTTTGCCTGCAAGGAATGTTCCCCCCTCCCAAAATATCAAGGTGTTATTGTCTGTTTCCCAGAAAAGAAGTCGAAAAATCCCGGTTTTCTGCACCCAGCCGGACATCCGCCCTAGATATTCGTTACGTTGTCTTTGAAAATCTGGGTTTCAAACTGTTCCTGTGTGTAGAATATCCCCCCATCCCTGCATCCCTCAGCCCGAGAGGAGACGGACTCAAAGGAAAAGGAGAGGAGACCAGCAGAGGCTGGGCAGTGCCCCCAGCCCTACGCTCTCTGATCACCTGCCCCTGACCCGCCACCAGTGGGGCTCTGCTTCCACCTCAGCACCTCCAAAGACCCCTGCTGGGCTCCGATCTAGCCCCGTTCACCTCAGAGCCAAGGCTTGATAGATACATGTAACTAAGGACGGCTGGTGGGCCCCGTTAGCTCCAGGGTTACCAGATTTCATTGTGGCAGTATATTATGGGCTGGATCCCTGGCTCCGCCCGTTGACACCAGCTGAGAGTCTGGACTGTGATTTTCAGATGCGAGTTGGGTAATTAAAGTCAGGAGGCTCCTTTGAAAATTGCAGCCCTGCGCCATATTTCCAGTTGAGCTGAGTGGGGTTTATTCAGGAGCCGAGTGACGTCTGCACCTCGGGCCTCTCGGGATTTCGTGCTGCAATGGGTGACGTTTCCAGGCAATTATAGGGCTAAAATCGGATAGCAGATTTTTATTCCCCGGGAGAGGGGGGCTGTTATCATGCCCGTCCCCAGTGCTGTAGGGAGACCAAATACACATCTGTGACGAAGTGGGAATGTTCTTAATGTTTCCTCTGAATACTGTGTGGGTGCCTCAGTTTCCCCTATGCAGTTCTTAACTATCTAGGTGGTGGGATAAGGGTGTGTGGTTGTTTCAGAGCGAAGGGCCAGTGCACATAAATTCCTGACACTTTGTCTCCTGGCAACGGATGGCCTGGGCCCCTCTTCTGCAGAGGTGCCAACTGAAGGCGTTGGAGACAGAGAGGTCAGGTGACCACCTAGCCCAGGAAAGAGACAAAGCCCAGAGGAGGAGGGGCTGGAGGGGGAGTTGTAAGTTTTTTGGAAGCTGGCTGGAAATGAAGAGGGGAGCCCTGACAGGGCTTGGGCTTCCCACCGGGGCCATGGCCTCCCTGGGGCCCCCAGATGGGCCTTACTAAAGGGGGCCCTGTTGTCTGTACCGGCAAGACCTGTTTTGGACTGTGTTCCTGTCGTCTCAATAAACCTTCTGTTCTACTGGCTGGCTGAGAGTCATGGTGAATCACAGGATGCCGGGGGTGCAGGGCCCTGACTCCCCCACACTCCGTGACAACATCCCATGCAGAAGAGAGTCCGTGAGTGTCGGTCTGGGCTGGAGACACCATAGCAGCGGGGAGGTGGGAAAGCTGGCTGGAAGCATTATGAGACTCTGGTGGATCTGGCAGATGTGTCCCTGTAGCTCCTTGTTCTAAACCAGGCAACTGCTTGTAAAGTGACTTTTATATTCTATGTAGCTAGGCTTGGCCGAGATGAATAAAGTATAGTCGGTGAAATTAATGGGCATCAGGTTTAAAACAAACAAAAGGAAGTATTTCTTCACACAACGCACAGTCAATCTGTGGAACTCCTTGCCAGATGATGATGTGAAGGCCAAGACTATAACAAGGTTAAAAAAAGAACTAGATAAATTCATGGAGGACAGGTCCATCAATGGCTATTAGCCAGGATGGGCAGGGATGGTGTCTCTAGCTTCTGTTTGCTAGAAGCTGGGAATGAGCAAAAGGGGATGGATCACCTGTTCTGTTCACTGTCAACTGTCGGCAGACAGGATACTGGGCTAGATGGATCTTTGGTCTGACCCAATATGCTCATTCTTATGTTCTTATGTAAATATTTGTGACGTTCCAGTGGAATATTCACCATCGGTTTATTTTTGTTGTGGCTCTGGTCATCTGACAAATTGGGCTTCTGCCCCTGTTCTATATATTAACTGGAATCGACTCTACAAATGGGAGAGGAAACTGCCCCTGTTCTTAAAGTATAGGAGGTGCTGTACATCAGAAGAAGCCCACATCCCATCCATTTCGCAGAGGCTAAAAATGGAACAGAAGGTGCAGAGCAGGGGAGAATCCGGATTGTTCATCTCTAAGCATCTGCGTGGGTGTCAAGGCTGTTTCCCTGCCCTGAACTTCAAGTGCAGAAGGTGGGGGCCCGCAAAAGACCTTGCAAGTACTAGTCACTAAAGGCTGCCTTAAATCCCCCAAGGTTACAGATTCCCTGGGCTTGGACCGGTATCACTGCCACCACCCAAATGCAAAAACCCCTTTGAGAACCCAGGAAGGCGCATTTGGGAATTCCTGCCTGTGAGGTACCCCCAAGCTCTTTTAACCCTTCCTCTGGAGAGAGCTTGAAAAAACCCGAGCTGTTGCTACCAGCTGAGAAGTCTGGAACCTTATTTCCTCTCAGTAATTCAGCTGAGCGGTCTTAGGCACATGCACTCAGAACCGCCACCTTCTAGGACACAGGAATCAGATCATGTTCTCAAAAGAGTGATTTTTATTTAAAAAGAAAAGAAAAGAACAATGGAACAATAGGAATATTTAGATTTCTCTATGGCAGATAATAATTCCTTTTAACCCATATCAATGTGTGTAATAGAATATCCGGGACCGAGTGAATCCCCACCACGCCCAGTGTGGGACACCCCATTCCTGGTATCTCCGCCACCGGTGGATCTAGATCTGACTGAACAGCCGGGTTCATTTCCCCATTTCAAAGGGAGGAAATTACTGTCTCCTGTGAGCTCCCCGCGCGGCCTGTCAGCATCAAACCAGCGGGGACTTTCTCTGGTAACCCCAACGGGAGGTTTGTGTCTGAGCTCAGCCCGGCTTCCCCTCAGTGTGTCTCCCGCACAGTGATACCGGGCGGTGTCCTCGGGCTTCAGGCCGGTCACTTGCAGATACAGCAGGTTGCTGGATTGTCCCTGGAGATGGGGAATCGGCCTTTCACTGCGTCGTCGTAGTATGTCCGCTCCCACTGCCGCTGCTGATACGGGACAGCCACTGCAGCCCCTTCCCGGGGGCCTGTCGGACCCACTCCATGTAATAATCAGTGACGGTGAAGCCGGAGGCTTTGCAGGAGAGGCGGAGAGAGTCTCCGGGCTTCTTCACATCCCCTCCGGACTCCACCAGCGCCTGGGACCGGACACCTGGGAATAAAGACGCATTAAGGAGGAACATTCGTATCTCGGGCAATAGCACAATAATCCCCCGGCTTCCCCGGGACATGGAGAGGGAGAAAATACCTTCCAGAGCTGCTGCAATGAGGACGAGATATAACCAAAGACTCATTTTCCCGGGTGCTGGAGGGGAAAGTTCTCAGGGGACTGGCTGGTCACTGCACAGACCCAGGGGCTGCGGATTGTCTCTCCGGGTGCAGCCTGGGCAGAGAGAGGCACAGATTTAAACAGGAAAGTGTGGCCATCATTTGCATGTCCCCCTCCTTATAAGAGACACCTTATACTTCTTAGCGTGATCTCAGGTTCTTAGCGTGTGGCTGGGAGAGAAGCACTGGGACCACCTTCTCACAGCAGGGCTTCTAGCAGGATTGCATTTGAGATTCCTACTGGTATTTATGCAAATTCACATCTTCTTTATCCCCCGCCCTAGCTTCCAAACCCAGTCCTAACCCTAAGGGTAAATGCTAACCCTGATATGAACACTTCTCTTTCCTTAAAACTGAATGTGTACCCACAATCTTAACTCTACCCCTCAACTGAACTGTAACCCGAAATGTAAATTCTAACCCTGACTTCAAATATTACCCCTAACCCTACATTTATATCCTGAACCTAATGCTAAATGCTGACCCTGACCCTAGCCATAAGGGCAAAGCCTTACCCTACGTTTAACTCTTAACAGAACACAAACCATTATCCCCATTAAAATATATATCCCCCGACTGGAGTACGGGGGCAAGTGACATGCCCAAGGTGGCCTAGTAATTCCCTAGCAGAGGTAATAGAACCCAAATCTCATCAGTCCAGTGCTTGGCCACCAGCTCTCTGTAGCCAACTGCAAATCTGCGCGGCACTGAGTGTAGATAAAGGCTGTGGACCATCTCTCTATACTGAATTCATTGGTCACTCAGTGCCGGGTAAAATTGTATCCTCCGACACTCAGCACAAATTGAGAATAATACTACAGGGAAGCGACTTCATATTTAAAGCCATGTTACTGAGAGAAGAATTTGATCCATTCTCTTTGTGTTGATGCGTACAGTCACTGTACTCATGTGTCTGTCTGTGTGTGTGTTTTTGTTTGTGTTCGTGTGAGGGTTTTAAGTGTTTTGATGCAGGAGCGTGTTTGTATGTGTGTTTTATGTGTGTATATAGATGGATGCGTTTATTTGTTTGTGTCTCTGCTCTTGCTTCTTTGTGTTTAGGTGTGTGTTTGTTTTTTGAGTGATTGTGTATAAGTATATTTATATGTTTATATGTGTTTGCCTGCTTCCTCTGTGTGTGCTTATGTGTTTTTCTGTACATTGCCAGTATATGCTTACATGTGTTTGTGTATGTTTCTGTTCCTGCCTCTGTTTTATCTGTGTCTGTAATAGAACAATAAAAGGAGAGAGAATAAATATTTCCAACACAGTGTCCGATGCTCCGAGGAATTCCAAGTGAGTGAATTTAACCTATTATGAATCTGTACAAGAAGGCGCCTGAGATGGAGCAGGTGAGGCTGAGAGTCTCTGAGGGTTTTACAGTCCCGGGCCCTGATTCCACCAGCTGCACTTGTGACAGGACCCCCGTGGAAAAGACAGAGCCGTGTGAATTCACCCCACAACCCATTCATCCCCTGGTGCTGTGCAGATCGGTCCCACCCAATACTCACACGAGGGGGCGGCCAGCAGGAGAAGCGATACAAGGATTGGGTTCATGATTGCACTGTCAGAGAATAGAATACCAGAGAATAGAGCAGGATGCTGAAAACTATTTGTCGAGGCCAGCATCTTCACTGCCAGTGTTTGTCTCAAACTCATTGTTCTCCTCTTTCAGGGGAAGACTTTCACACAGAATTTCGCACAACTTACCCGTGTCATTGCCGCAGGAGATCACGAGGCCTGAGTGACACTTTTATCTTTAGGTCGCTTTACACTGAAGGTGAATAAGAGGAGAAATGACCCATTTTCTATCTCATTCATAAAATTGTAGAGTAAATCCATTGTAACTCTGTTGCAGTCAAGGTGGAGGAGTCTCCATTCTCTCTCTTTTCTTTTTCCTTTTTCATATCATAACGCATGTAATGAAAAATCAAACGCACACAGAGGAGTTTATAAATACTGCAGGTTGTCAAGATATTTTGAATCACTATGTTTCTCCCATGGCTTTGTCACTTTCTATGTTACAGGAATTTAACGTCTCTCTCATCAGGAGGAAGGGACACACCTTGCTTGTTTGCTACTGTATTTTGAAAGCAGTTATAGTCCTTATCCACCTTCCTGAGCGGCTTCCTGGATGGTGAATTCGCCCGGATCGGGTGCGACCTCACCTCATTGTGGTCCCACGCCCGCAACGCCACGCGCCGACTGGGGAAGCGACTGGACTGCCGCTGGGAGTGGAACGAGGAGCGACGGGAGCTGGGATTCCTGGTGCCGCGGATCGGGACAGAGGGCAACACCATCGTCACCCCCGGAGCCAGAGGCGTGCTGGAGAGGTCCCTGAAGGCCGCCGTCCACGCGCTCTACGTGGACACCCTGAGGAAAAAACCAGACCAGGGCAAGGCCTTCGAGGTGACCAGCAAGTGAGACCCCAGCAACCACTTCCTCCCCACGGGCAGCTTCACCCGTTTCGCCGACTGGCGGTTCATACACCGCGCCCGATTGAACTGCGTCCCCCTCAACGGAGCCGTCCGCCACGGGAACCGGGACAAGCGCTGCAGGAAGTGCGGGTACGTCACCGAAACCCTGCCCCACGTCCTGTGCAGCTGCAAGCCCCACGCCAGAGCCTGGCAGCTGCGCCACAACGCTGTGCAGGACCGCCTGGTGAAGGCCATCGACCCGCGCCTGGGGGAAGTCACGGTCAACCGCTCCGTCCCCGGCACCGACAGCCCGCTGCGTCCGGACATCGTCATCACGGACGAGGTGGGAAAGAAGATCATCGTCGTCGACGTGACTATCCCATTCGAAAACAGGACCCCAGCCTTCCACCAAGCCCGAGCCCGTAAGCTTGAAAAGTACGCTGCCCTGGCTGACACCCTGTGGGCAAAGGGCTACGAGGTGCTCACGGACGCTCTAATCGTCGGGGCCCTGGGCGCTTGGGACCCCTGTAACGAGCGCGTGCTGAGGTCCTGTGGGGTAGGACGTCACTACGCGCGGCTCATGCGGAGACTGATGGTCTCGGACACTATCCGGTGGTTCCGGGACATCTACACAGAGCACATCACCGGCCACCGCCAGTACCGGGAGTGAGCCGGCGTGACCCCACGCCCCCGCAAAGACTGGTAGACTCCTACTGCTGGACCCTATCCCCTGAACCCTAAACCCACCGAACCGACCCGAACCCCACCACACGAGGGTGCTCCTATCCTCATCGCCCAGCCCACTTACCTACTCCCACAACTACCTGTAGCTTTCTGCACGAGCGATGCACCCTCACCGCCTATTGACTATACCCTGATACGCCCACCCCGTACCCCCCCATTGGGAAGATTGCAGTTTGTATTTGTTGTATCTCATCCCATAGCGAAATACCAACATCCCCCTATACTCTGTATGCTACCCCCAATGCCTACTGACTGACATTTTGAACACTCTGTACCGTTTATCTTTAAACATTCTCTAATAAAGCTTTATATCTGAAGACTGTTATCAGGTTCCTCCCTTCGTCTTCTTTTCACTAGACTAAACATGCCCCGTTGCTGGAACCTTTCCGCATAGGCCAGGTTTTGATCATTTGTGTTGATATTCGCTGGACTCTCTCCAATTTGTCCACTTCTTTCTTAAAGTGCGGTGCCCAGAAGTGGACCCAGTACTGCAGCTGAGGCCACACCACTGTTGAGTACAGCAGGGCGATGACCTCCCATGCCTTACATATGACACTCCTGCTAATACACCCCAGACTGGTGTTTGCCTTTTTTGGAAACTGCATCACATTGTTGTCGCTTATTCAACTGGTGATCCACTATAACCTCCAGATCCTTTTCAGCAGTACTACTGTCTAGCCAGTTCTTCCCCATTTTATAGGTGTGCATTTGATTTTTTCCCCTAGGTCCAGGACTTTGCTTTTGTCTTCATTGATTTTCATCTCCTTGAATTCAGACCAATTCTCCAACTTGCCAAGGTCCCTTTGAATGCTAATCTTGACCTCCAATTGCTCGTAACCCTCCCAGCTTGGTAGCATTGGCACATTTGATAAGTATACTCTCCGTCCTACTATGCAATTCATGAATGAAAATATCCAATCTAACTATCCAGCCACTCTCACCTCATGCAGAACCCAGCAGAGGGGTTTACTCCTTCCTTCTATACCCACCCCTACTGCACCCACTCAGCCATCTAACCCTATAGAAGCGCAAATGAACGGCCTGCTCCCCTCCCCTATATACCTCCCCCAACTGCCCCACAGATCCACATTACCCATAGCAGGGTGAGCGTCCGCTCAACGCCCCCCCCCCCACAGAATAGAGAGACACGGAGCTGGGTTTGCCCCTTTCCCCTTTGGCTCTAACCCAGCCTTATCACTCATTCCCAGGGCGGTGACCTCTCCGGGAATCTCTCTCACCCCCCTCCCCAGGGGTGGATCTAACATTAATACTGTCGCAGCTCCGCCTGCCAGCGATATGCAAAATTGAGATCCGCTGCTTCCTACTTAAACCACACACACACACACACACACACACACACACACACACANCCGCAGGCGCCCACTCGCAGGCGGCTCTGACCCAGTCGGGGACAGCGGTGAAGAAGCCCGGAGAGTCCCATACGGTGAAATGTGCAGTCAGCGGTTTTAACGTTATGAGCTATAACATGTTTTGGATCCGGCAGGCTCCTGGGAAGGGGCTGGAGGGGATAATTCATTATTATTCACCGTCTAGCAACAACTACTCCCCGACAATCCAGGGCCGATTCACAGCCTCCAAGGACAGCTCCAATTTCTATTTGCAAATGACCAGCCTGAAAGCTGAGGACACCGCCGTGTATTACTGTGCGAGAGACACAGCGAGGGGAAACCTATTACGCTTCATACAAAAACCAGCCGCCTGAAGGTCCCTGAATCGCATTGATCGGGAGAGGGCAGCAGTTATGCAGAGGACAAAGGAAAGATCCCACAAGGAGTTTTCATGCCCCTAGCAACCACGCTGGAATCTGGGACCACATGTTCCCTCTTTTTTCCCCATCCACTGAGCAATAACTTTTGTAATGTCAACCGAGGTATGTGCGGATGTGCACCACCAGTGGAAACAAAAAACAACCACAACAACAACACAACCCTTAGCTAATATATATACAAAGTTACAATAGGGATAATTACTACAGCCAGGACAGGTTAGGCACTTTAGAACTCACTACTCAAATCATGGAAATTAAAGTGTAATAGAAATAAAAAATATGACAAATATGACAAATATGGACACATCACAGAAATAAAACATTACGCGGCCACTGCTAGTGGTGCCACAGTGAAGGTTGCAACAGGGATTTGGTTTGAAGCCGAATAATGAATCCGGGTTAACGTCCCCATGTAGTCAGATCAGCTTCAAAGCTGGTGTGTCAGTGCAGGGGCTGGAGTAGAGATCATGGCACCAATTCGAAGTTATTTCACTGAGAGATCCCCGGCTTACACCCTCCCCTCCCCCCCCCCGCCCCCAAAGTGACCCATCCCCAGCGCTGGAATGGAAGATCTCGGAGCCCATGTAAACTCGCACAAACCCTTCTGCCAACGTGTTGTTATGGAAGAGAAGAGCACTGGCCAAAACCCGCCACAAACTGCGCCCCTTGTCCTTGGAAACAGAAGGGTGAGATTTGCGAAGATGTCTAGGGGATCTGGACCGCCAGTTCCCCTTAATAACGTAATAGAGCCGGCCAGCTGCCTACCCAGCTACGCACCTGTGCATCCTACCAATAGCCAATCAACGGGTATCAATCAATAACTGCTGAGTTTGGGAAGCATCGGGGGAAGTGTTTGGGGCTTTGAAACAGGGAAAGGTACCGAATAAGAATAATTGAAGTTCCTGGGCCCGAAATTCGACTTCTTCAGAGCCTCCTTTGTCTACACGAGTGAATGAATTGACACCAGAAAGTGATGAGAGATACAGCTGTGAGGTGTGAGAGTTTAATTCACTACGGATTTTTGTATTTTCCTCCTCTGCCGCAATGGAGCAAAGCGTGTGTGTGTGTGTGTGTGTGTGTGTGTGTGTGTAACACACTCTGTCTGTCCAGTGTGGGCACAGAGAGGCAGAGGCCCCCACCCTGCCCTTTTGATCAGCTCTCGCTCTCTCCTTCCTGGGCGCTCCCACGTTATGCAAATCCCCGCCCCGGGCTCTGTGTTGAAGTAGTGGCCCCGGGGCGCCCAGACCCGCAGTCCCCCAGGTGCTGAGCTGCCCCTTGCGAGCTCTGTGTCCCCGCCTAGCGCACAATGAACCCGCTGCTCCTCCCCCTGCTCCTCCTGGCTCTGGCCCCGGGTGAGTGGCGGCGGGAGGCGGTGCTGGTTTGTGGGGAAGGTGGGTTTGAATCTGACCGATCCCTGCTTTTCCCAGGTGTCCTGTCCCAGCTCCGGCTCCAGGAGTCCAGCCCGGGGGCGGTGAAGCCCGGAGAGACCCTCACACTCACCTGCGCTGTCACCGGGGGCACCGTCACCAGGAGCTACTATTGGAACTGGATACGCCAGGCCCCGGGCCAAGGGCTGCAGTGGATGGGATCCTGGAGCGGGGGCACAAGCTACGCCCCGTCTCTCCAAGGCCGAATCGCCATCACCGTGGATTCCTCCAACACCAAATATTATCTGCGGCTGAGCTCGCTGACAGCTGCAGACACCGGCACCTATTCCTGCGCCAGAGACACAGTGACACGGAGCAGAGCAGGGACTGGACAAAAAGGGGAAGCGGAGCCTAAGCAAAGCAGTGAGGCCAGTTCAGCCGGGAGTGCTGAGTGGAGACCCGGTCCCCTGCTGCACACAGACTCTGTGTGTCTGTGCGTGTGCCTGTATGTATGTGTCTGTGTGTGTGTGTGTGTATCTCTCTGCGTGTGTCTCTGTGTGTGTGGGTGTCTCTCTTTCTGTCAGAGTGTGTGTGTCTGTCTCTGTGTGTGTGTTTTCCTTTTTGGATCATATTGGCTGATGTTCTCCCAGCAGAACATTTCCTCGCCCATATCGCAGCTCCTGTTCCAGTGGGTAAATCGGCACCAAAGAGTGGGGACTTCTGTGTTGTCATCAAATCTCTCTGACATTTACCTAGGGCAGTGGTTCTCAAACTGGGGCCTCCGCTTGTGTAGGGAAAGCCCCTGGTGGCCTGGCCGGTTTGTTTACCTGCCCCGTCCGCAGGTCCGGCCGATCGCGGTTCGCTGCTCCAGGCCAATGGGAGCTGCTGGAAGCGGCGGCCAGCACATCCCTCTGCCTGCGCCGCTTCCCGCAGCCCCATTGGCCTGGAGCGGTGAACCGCGGCCAGCGGGAGCCGCGATCGGCCGGACCTGCAGACGGGGCAGGTAAACAAACAGGCCCGGCCACCAGGGGCTTTCCCTACACAAGGGCGGCCCCAGTTTGAGAACCCGTGATCTATAGGAACCTCGGTATCCCCCCAACCACAGAACTGCCCTGTCCTGCCCGCTTCCCTCATCCTATGAAAACAAGAATGAAATCTCTGCTGCTTTTCCTTTTCCTGGTCTCTGCTCTCACCTGTGAGTGTCTCTGGGAAAGGAGGGAAATAGGGGCCGATCTATCACTTCAGGACATGTTGTCCAACGGGAATAAATTTCATCATCACTCAGCACACACTGGGCTCTACCTGAAATCAGTGGGAGCTGCAGCTGCCCATTACCTCTGAAAACCAGCCCCCAGTTACATGTATCATGAGAGGAAAGATGGCTCGAGGGAAAGGGAGCTCAGCACATGCTGTAGCCCCCCCTGCTCCTCCAATGGAAACACACCGGCTCATTTCACTGGGCTTCGGATCACGGCCTAAGACAGGAAGGGGATGTGTGACTCCCCAGTTCACCAGACAGGACCCCCAAGACACAGGCCTTCCAATTAGTTTATCCCACCTCGGTGAGACCATCTGCCAGTTCCCAGACCCGCAGGTTCTCCTGAGTCCCAGCCCAAGGCCCTGTCCTCAGTACCTGGCTTCCTACCCTCACACAGCCTCCTCCTGTCATTACAGGTGCGCTGAGCTGAGCGCACGGTCTCCCTGCAGTGTAAAGGGGACACCTGTCCCCAAGGGGACATCGCCATGTCCTGAGCGATCACCCCCGTCATCTCTTACACCCGCCATTGGGAACCCGCATGCAAATCCCTGCCCTGGGGGTTCCTGTTTAAATACCAACCCCCGGTTCTAGGAGCCTCAGTCTCCCCCCAGACACAGAACTGCCCGGTCCTGCCCGCTGGGGAGTTTCCCTAATTGTATGAAAACAAGAATGAAATCTCTGTTGCTTTTCCTGTCCCTGTTCTCCGCCCCCACCTGTGAGTGTCTATGGGGCAGCAGGGGAATTAGGAACAGATCCATAGATTCTTTCGGTGGTTAATTCTTTTCTTGTATTTTATCCTGTTTCCCCAGGTGTCCTCTCTCAGGTGCAGCTGGTCCAGTCCGGCCCAGGAGCGGAGAAGCCCGGAGAGACCCTCACCCTGACTTGTACTGTCTCCGGGTTCTCCATCACTACTCAGCATTACCATTGGCACTGGCTCCGGCAGCCCCCCGGGAAAGGGCTGGAGTGGTTGGGGTATGTGTACCCATACAATAGTGGGGAGACAGCCTACGCCCCGTCTCTCCAAGGCCGAGTCACCATCTCTGCAGACACGGCCAAGAACCAGTTCTCCCTGCAGCTCCGCTCGGTGACAGCTGCAGACACCACCACCTATTACTGCGTCCGGAGGAGAAATTACATAGTGACACAGAGCAAAGCAGGGACTGGTACAGAAAGGAGAAGCTGTTTCCATGCAGACACTGAGAGCGATTTAATGCACCATGCATTGCACCAGCTCCCTGCCACGTAGGACAGTATAACGGGTTTTATATTTAAAACAAACAAACAACACACCCACACGAGGAGTCCTGTGTCCCAGGACGTTCCATTCAGCTCTGACACATTTCACACAGAGGCCCCGGTCAGATCTCAGTATAAAACCGCTCTGACAGGTGCCCATTGCCACATTTGGAGCTGGAACTATCACACATTTTAATCCGGGTTAGATCTGGCAAAGAGCCAGCCTTCCATTTACGCACCAGCACTGGTTTTGAATTGACTTCAGCTTGTTGGTGCAGAGCTGCTGGGAACATCTGACCCGGTCCCTGAGGGTCACCAGGGGAGCCGTGTGCTGAGAAATGGCTAAGCCCTGGCCCGCATTCAGGTGGCTACATGGGACGGGAGCACAGACCTGTGTAGATCCCTGGTGGGTACTGAACCCTGGAATACGCGATTCAGAGAATGTGGTTCCTAGTGTGGCTTAGAAGGTGGAGCACATAGGAGCTCTCATGCCCAAGTGCGGATCTCCCTGGTGAGTGCAGACTGGGCCATGCAAAGTCTGAGTCTCAGTCGGTTATACACAGCGGGCTACGGCTGATCCGGGCCTGTTTACCTAGAATGCTCGGACAGGGAAGTGGGACAAAACCTCAAACGCCAGGGTGAGCAGTAATACCTGGTAGCCGCAATTCTTCCTTATCCCCCCAGAGGGGGCAGCACAGTGAACATGAGCCAGTCCATCAAAAGAACCAAAGACTTGTGACCAGGGAGTTTAACAAAGTCCCACATGCCTAGGAATTGCAACCGCCCAGAGCGAGCTCGGCAGACTGATTCCTGGGTGCCGGAGGCCATTTATCCCTAATAAACAAACACCGTGGATCATGGAAGAGTCTTGGGGTTTCTCTCCTGGCTGCCTTTAGGTGGGAATGTAGAGGAGAGAGGGGGCAGAGAGAGAGAGAGAGAAATAATATATGTGATATGTTAAATGAAAGGGATTGGGGTGCAGGTTCGGTTAGGTTAAAGAATAGGGTATACATTAGGGCTGTCAAGCGATTAAAATTAATTTCAATTAATAGTGCAATTAAAAAAATAATCATGATTAATCACACAATTAATCGTGCTTTTAAACAATAATAGAATAACTTTTGTTGTAAATATTTTTGGATGTTTTCTACATTTTTAAATATATTGATTTCAATTGCAACACAGAATACAAAGTGTACAGTGCTCACCTTATATTTATTTTTATTACAAATGTTTGCACTGTAAAAAAACAAAACAAAAACGTATTTTTAATTCACCTAATACAAGTAGTGTAGTGCAATCTCTTTATCATTAAAGTTGAACCTACAACCACAGAATTATGTACAAAAAATAACTGCATTCAAGAATAAAACAATGTAAAACTATAGCGCTTACATGTCCACTCAGTCCCACTTCTTGTTCAGCCAATCACTCACACAATGTTTGGTTACAATTTGCAGGAAATAATGCTGCCTGCTGCTTATTAACAGGGCTGGCTCTAGTTCTTTTGCCGCCCCAAGCAAAACAAAAACAAAAAAAACCCTCGGAGGCGAAGTGCCGAAACAAACAAACAAACAAAAACTAGGAAAGTGCCTCCCCTAGAATGCTGCCATGCCGCCTGTAGATTTGTGCAGCCCCAAACACGTGCTTGGTTTGCTGGTGCCCAGAGACGGCCCTGGTCACTCTAGTATATCCTCGTGCTGTAAATCCAGGTGATCCACTCTAGCCCTTTCCCGGGAGCCTGTCGGACCCAGTTCATATTTTCGCTGCTGAAGGTGAACTCAGAGGCTTTGCAGGAGAGGTGGAGAGAGTCTCCGGGCTTTTTCACACCCCCTCTGGACTCCAACAGCTGGACCTGGGACTGGACACCTGGGAATAAAGCACGTAGTAAATCCGATAAATACCCATAGCAACAATAAAATATTCCTCTGCCTATCCAGTGCATTTAGGGGGAGAAATTAGCTTCCAACGCCGCTACAATGAACATTACATAGAACCAAAGCCTCATTTTCGCTGGTGTTGGAGAAGAAAGTTTGGGGTGGGGGGGGTGGGGGAGTGTTGACTGGTAACAATACAGAGATAGGGGGCGACGGATTGTCTCTCCGGAGAGAAAGAGATATATAAACGGGAAATACACATCTGTATTTACATATTCCCCCATCAATCTCTGCCAGGGCCGGCTCTAGGTTTTTTGCAGCCCCAAGCAAAAAACAAAACAAAAAAACCTCCAAGAGCATCCAAAAATACTGCTGAAGCAAAAACAAAACAAAACAACTCCACGGCCAGCTCCTTCTGGGTCCCTCAGTCCCTCTCTTCCTTTGCGCTGCCGCCAAAGTGCCGCTGAAGAGGAAGAGAGGGAGGGAGTGCTGGGAACAGAGCCCGGGGCTGGAACAGACAAACGTCTGCAGGGTCTAGTTCTCTTTAAGATCTTGCCATCCTTACTAATGGGACTGACCCCACTGGCTCCGGTGGAACAATTTGTGGGGTAAGGATTACTCAGGCTAGGAAGGGTTTGCAGGGCCACTCTCAAAATCCCAATGGAGCTGAAAACAAGAACCTCTCTGAGCGCAGACCTCACTGTTTCCAATCAGGTTTGCCTCTCTGGGCTCGAATCCATGTAGGGTTTAAATGGAAATCGGTACCGTTTCCAAGCTAACCAGTTTGCATCAAACTCTGAAGCCCTCAATCCTGAATTTTGGGGGGGTGCGAGGGGCCAGCACATCTGGAAAGAGGAGAGCACATAGGGGCTAGCACAGACGTGTCAGCAATGCAGGGTCCCTTCACTGGGCTGTCTGGTAACCGCAATGGTTTATAATGTCAGAACGCAGTAAGGCATCTGAGGGGAGAGATCAAATAGCTGGTTTATGGCTCTCCAGAGTGAAGTTCAGCGTGACAGCTAGATCCCACGTGCATCGACCCTGTCCTCTAAGCGAACGTGGCCTGGACCTTGGCAAGGCTAACACAGAGTTCAGGATATTTCACACTCGTGTGTCTGGATGGAGAGAGAGATTCCGGACCGGGCGCTCCTAGGGAAACCTAGGGGGACCTGTCCGTACAAATAGGCAGCGTACACAGGGGGTCAGGCTGATGTAGCCAGCCCCATTTCCGCCCCACCATCACCGCTGGAGCCCAATTCCCCCATCGCTCTGTATGGCTGCAGCAGGCTGCCCTAGCCAAAGGCGCCTGATCTGACAGAGCAGTGTCAAAAGAAGACCTGACTCTAAAGAAACAATGACTGGTCTGAGGGACAGGGCGTAAGTGTTGCGAATTATGCCAATAGGCCACGCGCAGTCCGCTTCTAGGCTGAGGCACACAAACAAAGTCCGAAGCTGCAGAGTTCTTAAATTTGTTAACGTTTATTACGCTCGAGCGTGGTGCTTTCCTGCTAGCCAGGGAAGGACCCCAATCGTCAGGTACACAAAGTTATATACCTTTTAGCAGTGCATGCTACCCTCGTGCACCGTAACTCTTAGCCAATAAACAAGCTGCTTACTTATCTCTTACCTATCCTAACTAAGCATTTTCCTCGTGCTGTCTAATATTACAAGCCCCCGAGCTCATGCACAAGCCCCCCTCCTCAAGGCCATATTGTCTGAATTAGCTGAGCTGGCATTCCTTTCTTTCATTGTTTCCAGATGTTCCTTTCTCCCCTTCCCCATTTTCCGGTACGTGATGTGCTCACTTCTAGCTAATGGCGGGCCCAAACCAAAATGGAGTCACTCATGCTAACTTTCCTTAACAGTAAGGACACTTTTCCAGGAGAGGTAATCTCCTCTCTCGCTGTGTCTCTGTGTTTCTTCAGCACCCCAATGCTTACACCCACGTGGCTTTGGGAGAAGCAAAGACTCCCATGAACGGAACTGACTCAAACACACTCCTAACAAAGGCGACACCAGACGCCATCCCGGGCTCGTTCCGCGCTACTCTGGAAACCACGAGGCGAGTCAAGGCCAGGCTAACTCCCCCCGCGTGTTCTTTGCCTGTCTGAGAACCAAGCGCCTTCCCGAGCTGCTGCCCATGGCGCTGGCTTACAACCAGGGACCCACACGTGCTCCCACCTGAACACGGCCCCTCTGCCAAGCAGCGGCCCGGAGAGACGGGCAGGTGCTGCCCTTGTCACAGGAAAGACGCGAGGCGCTGGGTTGCCTGACAATTGGCTTCTCTCCCTCTCCTGTGCGGGCACATCCACACGGATACAAGATCTGCCAGGGGCACGTGCTTTGCAGGGCTGCATGGAAAGGCGCAGGGCTGGAGCCTACCCCCTGGGGCACTCAATGGGAGTTTTGCCCCAGGAAGGGCTGGAGAGTGAGGACTCCACCATCCTATTTCCAGCCTTGCTCCTTCCCCGAGCTCACGACGGGCGGTGAGACCCCGCACAACACGAGCCCTGGGAGAGCTCCCATTATGGGACGCTGTGCGTGATGTCACACCTCTCTACTTCTTCCTGAGATTCTGCCATATACAGCTCCAAGGGTCGAATTTGCCCCTTTGGCCATAGTGTGCCATTGGGAGCTCATGGTCAGCTGATTATTCTGGGAAGCAACGACCCTGAAAAAGGCTTGGGGTCATGGGGTATTGAGTCCCCCATCTTGTACATATAGCCTATATTTGTTCTTACCTTCTACACAGATGATGACTTCTTTCGACAAAATCCACAGAGAAATGAAAACACTCCCAAAGAATCCCCTCCCCACCACTCCTCTCTTGGTCCTCACAGAGAGACCGCGAGATGGAGGCTTGCTGCAGCAAGGCTACAGGGGTCTCCGGGGTTCCCCCTGCCCCACATCCCTGTCCTGCCTGGCTGTTGTCAAGGGAGCTCTGTGAGGTCACAGCCGCCTCATCACCTTTGCCCAATAGGCTGAGTTCCTGCCAAAGGCCTTTGTGAAGTCACTGCCACACTCACCTTTCCCTTGCAGGCCTGATGTCTGCCCCTGGCCAGCCCGGTTGGATGTCTGAGCTGCACCCCGGATCTCCCCACTAGCTCATTATTGATTCTGGGGAGCAAGCAGCTCACCCAGTAAAACAGCAGAGTCTGTTCCTCACCTCACACAGAGTTTTTCATAGAGGCATCGGTTGTGAAACAATTCGATCTCCTAATCCGGCCTCTATT